>JAPYMA010002936.1:0-28007 GCA_035041965.1 Anisakis pegreffii
TCCTAGCTTTAATCAAATAGCTATAGATCCTCAAGTAAGCGAAATCGTCCGACAAATTATATATTTTTCTGAATGCAGAGATTCTGCTCAATCGACTGGTGTGAAGAAATTGATATGTTAGTTATGTCTGTATTGCTGTCCACTCGATTGATCACATTTCGTTCACGTGGACCAACACTAGAAAGTTATACGTAGATTGCCTGGGTTTACTCCTGTTAAATCGACAAGAAATTCACATTTCTGGACACCTATCAAACAAAAATGCGAGTTCCGTTACTTCACGATCTCTTACAGTTAGCTTACCAAGATTTGTATTGAAAGGTAAAATTTGGTGCTGAACTCATCCGCCAACGTCATATACACGCATTCCTTTGATATATAAGGATTCCTAATGGCATAGTATCAAGGATGATGAATTTTTCTCCCATAACACAGCATTCTTGAAATCAGAATTGACTGATAGATATTGAGTTGTGATCGACGGAGTAATCAAATGCATAGAAGGATGATTTAGTGGCACAATTGGATATGTCGCATGTATGGAAAGCTTATAGAATTTTGCGCGCAGTTGTAGAGTCATAGAATTGTGAAAATATGTTTTCTCATCTTACAACACTTTATTTAACAATATCAAAAATCGGGGGTTATTAGCACAGACACCAAAATGGGCTACTTAAATAGGGCTATTCAGCCTTAACAGTGTCCACTAGACCCATACCAACGTTTTCGTTTTACTCAAAATCAGTTCACTCGTGAGGCGCCGCCACCTGACTGAGCCGCTGAAAATTTGGTGAATCTTTCGTCAGTAGTGGTGAGATATAAAATGTCTCAGCTTCATCAACTGATCAGTGTGATTCATATGCAATGAAATTTGCAACGATTTTTAACAGCCAAATGGTTCCTCTTGAATGAATGAATAACAGTTAATCAGCATGTGCGATGTTTACTAGTTCCTTTCTGATGTGCATTCATTCAGGTCATATTGCGGGAAATATTTCATCGAATGTTGATTTCAGAAGATGTTTGTTAGCATCTGTTAACATCACATAACAAGGCAATATTTATTCATTATTGGTCCACGAAATTCTCTCATCGTTCACATGAAGAAAATTTAGAAGAATTTGTGCACTGATGTCATATCAATTGCCCAAATATGGTTTCTGGTTAAAAGTTCGATAAAAATTTTCGATCTTCTCATCATACAAAACTTTATTTGATAGTGTCAAACTTCATAGGCTTGTCGGGTATAGATGAGGAAATGGGGAGCCATTCGGCCATAAACTCGTTTCTGATCCAGTTTTATAGTGATATACAGACACAACAAAACATACAATAAAATTTACAGGTGAATGATACAATAAGAAAACGAACAACTTCTCACTAAATGAACACAGTTTTTGATCATAACCGTCACTAATAACATCTAAATTTTCCAATAATCATCACAATCGTTAATTGAATTTTGCAATTCTGCAATAATTTTACTAATTCGAATATTTCTACGAACATCTACATCTAAAGAACTAAATCGTTACGTTCTAGTCTAGAAACGAATGCGCAGATAAATGCATATACTTATACATTGATCAGACAATGTTTAAGATATTCATCTAACATAATCATTCCTATATTAACATTCATTGATAAAGGCTGAAAAATTGTTCGGAAATCCATTCATTTCACAACAGTAAGTCGAGCATTTGGTCCTGATTGCAGTTCATCGCTGACGATCATCTGAAGAGCACTTTATTTATTTGATCAGTTGACACTTTGCTGTGTTTCATTTACCTCATCATAAGTTTACTGTTGGTTTTACGCTGAATGAGAAAAGACGATATTTTTCCTCGTAATTGGTGCTTGGAGTCGAGCATCGAAGTTTTTCCAAAATCCTGCGCCGAATCGTCCTATTTAGCGAGAGGTATATTATTGAATTGCTTCCTGGAAAATTTTTTTTTCATCGAACTACTTGCTGCAAATATCTTCAAATATTCCCCTAGTTAGTTGTAGAAATGAGAATGTTATGTCTGAAATGTTGTATGTAGTTGTTGTTCGTTTAAATCGGCAAAATCAGAAGCTTTTTCCGCTGAACTGAATGTGATTCGTACGAAAACGCTTCATGAGTATTTCATTGGTTCGAACCGCTTCCCGAATTCTTCCTCAGCTGTTCGTTCTGATTTTCTTGGAAGCGCTTTATAATCATTAGTTTTAGTGCAGTGCGCGTGACGTTAACACACATATTATCATAAAACAATTAAAAATCGTTCACCGTTTATGGCTTGCCATGTTATCTGCGAGAACACATAAACATAATCAGGAAATTGCCACAGTTGAATGGCTACATATAAAATTGTTGATATGCACAGAATCAGACATATGATGGACGATTGCAAAAGTACCTACAGACAAGATCTTTTCATGGCAAATCGATAAATGCAAAGCTGTGAACTCAAAGATGATCCTTGAACGGCACACAACGCTTACCCGGAATCTCGCACTTGAAGTCTGAATATGCGTACGTCTCGTTCCGTTCTTTGTGCGACAGTGTAAGTGCGTATAGATAAGAGTGTACAAGATAATATTTGTGATGCTTACGAATATGTTCGTTGAAGTATGCAGCGTTATCGTTTGCTGAAGTTTAATATCTTATCCCGAGATCAGTGAAGGAACTCGTCAGATGCAATATTACACAACAAACGTTTACGTATTTGATAGGAGGATGAGCATGGTGCAGACTATATCACTCACTGTATATCCACTGGTGTTTGGAACACCAGGCAAAGGGCTGATAAACCATGAGCCAAGCTTTGCATTGTAAACGAGTGGCCTTTGAAATGGCGAACCAGCAAAGAGACCATATAATACAGGCAACAATAACCAATACCATGTTCGTTGCTCATAGAACAGTTGCTGAATTGAACGGAAACTGTAATTTCTTCCACAGTTCGTTCATCCCTTGAAGCAAACTTACCATCCTGTTCACACTCCGCTCAACTCAGTCAATTGTCAAGTTCACGCATTAATAAAAAACGAGGGAAGTCGTCTAACTATAAACGCTCGGGCAGCTCTAGAAAAATATTTTGAATTTCAGTACTATAAATATGGATTTACCAGTGCCAATGACAGATAATAAAGTGATAACCAACTTGGTAGATGTTTGGAAATAAGAAATCCAAGCATCTGTTGAAACCGAGTAGGACACAAAGGATCGCATAACAACACCATAAGCCTGAAATGAGTACAGTAATCATTGAAGTTCACATGGTTCATCATTGTATTCTTCTAAACTCTTCCGTTCACTTGAGTCGGAATCTGTGCGATTTTTCAAAAATTCACTCAGCGAGAACGTTTCATTTGTGATTTGCACTCATTTATAATTTCTTTTCAAAGCTCGATTAAGGGTTCTAATTCAGTGCTGTTCACAAAAGATAGCTCAATTAAGGATTGTTTCTGGATTTCCGCGCATATTCCATCAATCAATGTTGCTATGTCAGCGTTCGAAGCAATAGTTCTGTTCCATTGTGATCGTAATCATAATAAATCAAGATAATATGCAAAGGTTGTGATTTATTCTCTTTAATTTCAGAAGAAGCAGAAAGTAAGATGTATTGCTCGATTACCTAAAAGCTTCTAAACGTTTTCCATAAGTAGATCAGAGGTTTCTCTGGTGCACTTAGAAAAGTAACAAATTATTTGAAAGGTGCAGTGAAATAACGTTTCAAATGAATTTCATTGTGCATCCCCATAAGAGCACTATTCGATACTAGTTGTATTCGAAGAAGTGAAACGAGATGATTTGTGACGTAAGAACATCGAATTCAATATGCATAATTGTCATTTACTAATCAAGTTAATGTTACAATTTAAGGTTAATGTTAAATGTTTTTCGCCAGCGCACATATTTGATCCTCATTAGATGTAGAATATAGACAAGACTTCCCCATTAAAAACAACTCCTACCGACTTCCGTAAAATTGAACTCTTATTAGCAGGATGACGACGATCATAGAATTCTAAATTTAGCCGCTCACATGCACGTACTCATTACACCGACTAATAGGGTGAATTGTAATTGGATAGATTGCGCTCAGTAACATGATCCATCATACTTTTTGCACATAATAAATATGATTAATAAATTCAGTTGATAAACTATTTTCTAATGCGAGTACCAATTTTGTTAACACATTGATTCCGCACTGATATTTTGTTATTTGCTGAATTCTAAAATCAAATTTTATACTGCCATAAGCCTCTGTCACTCTCACGTTAAATATAACGAGCATGTTAACCACCTCGGTTAATTGTGTAAAGAGTTCGACATAAATGAATCAAACAAAAGTGATTTTCTCTGTTATTTAATCATATTCAGTGACTACATTGTAAAAAGCTTGCTCATTGTGGATTCTATGAATGCGTAATGCATTTTTAGAAAATTTCTCGAGGCCAATTTTATTCGCCAACATCAGTCCTATAGTTCGAATCTCTCAACAATTCGTGTGTCCACTGTAAGAAGATCATCGCTCTTCCGCTTGTTTTCGATTTCCGAAGTGGAGAAACAAAACTGAAGTGATATGCAACTTTCAGGTCGTTTACCCCATTTCCCCCTTAAAAAATTTCATGAAGCTTCACGTGACCGAAGCATTCGTGAAGCATAATACGATGACGACAGTAGAGTGGCTGAAGCAATAGATACGATAATAGAACTAAAAAATCAACTTGTACAGTGCTATTGTCCAATCAAGTATAAACTGTCCACATTAACACTCTACTGTGCTCAACAAAATTATATTGCAGAATTATTATGAGGTTATTTCATTCCACCCACGTCACGTGCAAGCCATATTTTTGCAGGTTTAAATAAGCAAACTGAAAATTTGAAAGTACTGGATCAAATGAATATATGCATATTTTTCAATATATTGCATCAAAGAACAACGTTTGCCATACCGAACGCGATATGACCACTGATGGATGTCATCACCGGGTAAACACATATACTCGCACCGATTATCGACAAAAAACCACTGAAGATGGCAGTGAACATTAGTGTTAAAACATCCAAAATGCACATCGATAACATCAACTTGAAGCACGAGTTCACCATCAGATCCTTTTGAGAGATTACGCATGAACATAGCAGCTGAAGTGCCTGCAATTATCTTTCTTAATGATCTTTTATTCCATCTTTTATTAGGTTGCGTTGAATGATTTACACGGCTGCTGAGTTAATTAACTGCTATTTTTGACACAGTATCTGTTCGTGATGAATAAATTGTACTGTGAAAAGTTTGCAAAATTATGGTGTAGCAGCAGATAAATCCATAAAATTGGTGCTTTTTTTTGTACTTTGTGATCTCCGGAGAATGACGAGAATATTAATTAATTCAAAATGGAGAAATTCTCAGCTGCATTCATTGAGTAGCGATAAAGTTTTTTGAGAGGAATAGTTAAAAGGAGAACATTTTTTTCCATGAAGAATAGTACGAGAATTTATAGGCAGACTAAGAATAAGCTGAATGAAAATTAGTGGATGAAAAATGAAAAATCAGCCAACAGTTCCAGAAGAAATTCATTAAAATGAGGCGAAATACTGAGAATCAAATGAATTATCTTGTTCGTGCATGGCTCTGCCTTCGAATTCGACATGCTTAAGACTTTAGTGCTTGGCTCCTTTCATCAATTTTTGGAACTTATTCACTCAACTGATTAATGCACATTGCGCACGTAACCATCGTCAAAATCACTTGAATTACTTCAATTATTCAATTGTGATGCACCTTTGTTGAGGTCATTTCAGGCTATTCTCCATGATGCTCACTGGGGTCGAAGGAATGGGGCTGGGAACCGGAAAAGTCATTAATGAATGTTCTAGGCAATTTTTATGAAGAATAATAATTTTCCAAGCTTCACAACATCACTGACAACAACAACAAAAAAAAGATGCCAAGCAGCCAAGAATTCAGTGATCGTCTTGGCAAGGAGATTGCTGAATGCACGCGTGCATGACTGGATGGAAAGCAGTGGATTATCGGGATACAGATCAACGAAGTAAATCGTCTTACAATGTAAATTATCCCCGATACGATATAGATGATACCGAGCGTGACGTTCGGCTCACTAATCGCCTCTCCGTACTCCATGCAAAGCTGTTCCAATGCTGACTCGTTCATTGCCATTAAAGGCATGTTGATTGCAAGTGCCCGCGAATATGACAGTTATTAGATTTGTTATCGACTCCTCAACGAGTCCATCGTCTGAAAGTGCTTACGAAATGTGTATGCTATAAACAAGCGTGTTCCATTCGCATATACCAGACGTAATGAATTTGCGCGACCAGTCATCAAGTTCATTTCTTGGAATGTCTATAAATATTCTACTCAATTGATCGACTCAGTAACAACTCAATTAGCATTTTAACTCAATGAATTGTCGAAGATTTATTTGCGATTTAAATGCGAAACATCGATCCGCATTGAACTCGTTTTCGCATTCGAATGGTTAATTCGAAATTCACATTTTATAAGCATGCATCTTATCACCATCAAATCCTCTCCTCTCATGAAAGAGCGAAATCGAGATCGCAGCACTCAGTAGCAGCGAATAGATGAAATTTGAGAACGCGAAGAGGGAATGCATAGGATTATACGATTGTTTGCGGCGGTTCCGTTTGGTAATACTTCATTTTATTTTGTATGATTGAAAAATAAACAATGTTCTTCAGGAGGATACCAAATTAATAAATGTTTACAAATCAAATTCGTTTATTCAAATATCCATCAATGGCAAAAACGAAACTTCCAATAGGACAATGATGAACATTTGAAAAATGATTCACTGATTTCTCATTGTTTTCAAACATTTCTCACTGTTGTCAAATGCTTCTATTCACAAGCAAAATGAAAAGAACACGAACGATTACTTGGGAAATGAATGCATTTGAATGAAACAAGACGCTTTGTGTTATCCAAAATGCAGTTGTGCTCTAAGACATCAATTGTTTAGGCAATTTTAATACAGCCTCATTTATTCAAGTCATCATAGCGACACTTTTTTTTCTGCGAAGTGGATTGAAAACTCAAAGTTTTAAAACACGAACAATTGAACATCATATTGGAAAAAATATGATTTAGGAGAAAATAAGCGATGGTTGCTTAGAGATGTCCTATTTGTTGATTCAATTCTATAACCAAATGATTCTTACGATGCAAAATGTGCTGCATGAGTATGTCCAACTGAATATTATCCTAAAAAGCAACTGCGTCTTCCAAAAGTAACCAACACATGATTCCTCCATATCGATTAATTTCATAGAAATTTTTCTTGGAATTTCGACTAATTGCATTCAGTACGGCTTTGAATATTTAGATTCTGAGCGTTTAGCGTGGCATTTCTCCGTTAAATAATGAAGAAAATCAAAAGATCAAAAAACGAACAACTGGAGGATTGCATTTGAACAAGTTGTTGGAAGTACCCAAAGAGTCAATTCGCAGTCAAGGTTTCTTCCGAGGGCCGAAATAGGGCCCAAATGCTATGGAAACTTGAATTTGATAATACAAACTAAAAATCGAGCGACACTTTCTAAGTTCCAGATCTTCTTTGGTCTTAGCTTAAATTCCAAAGATTTTGCAAATTGACAGCTGAATTTAAATGGGTGGTCAAACGAAGACTAAATGGTGCAATATGAACGAAAACAACAACAGCAATACCATGTAACGTCAAAGTTTACCGTATCAGTTGGCTATTCGATGGAAGACTATTCGCAGCCATGCATTCAATGCATATTAATAATTATTATTATTATGCATTGAATACATGGCTGATTATTGTTAACATGATTACAATAGTTGCTATTATTGTTATTCGGTCATCGAACGGTTGTTTTGTCTATCGCTGTGAGCGATCGGCGGAATATTTATTTTATTAGTGTTATGATTATTTATTGGATTGATGCTTGGCTACGACTAATTATGCAAAATATTCGCGTCAACTAATTAATTACTCGGTTGTGTTCGGTTGGCCTGCTCGCCTAGCCAGCAGGGTGGCTTAAATTGAGGCTAAAACAATGTGCACAGAAACGCGAGCATTGTGGCCAGCAACGTTACAAACGTTCGATAGCCTGCTTGCCAATCCAACTATTCAATGCATAAGTTCAGATGAATGCATCAACAATTCATGAACATAAACACTCACTCATCTGATATGAAAGTTTCACTCAATTCTGAAATTGAATTGCCCTCTGAATTGAGTGCATTTCGAAATTAACATGAATGATTCACCAGCGACACTGACGCATGAGAGAGTTGAGTGCAGTTGTTTTCGTGCGACACTCTTTAGCATTTCGAACAATACAAATTATTACTATTTAGACGATTGCTTGGAGTGGCACTCTCGGTAATTATGACAGCGGTGGGGAATTTTTTTTTTTGCTTTCATTTCGTTCACTTCTAATCATTTGTTTGCGACGAAATGAATGACAAATTACAAAATATTCAACATATCAAATGAGTAGTCAGTTGTCGCTCGAACAGTCACTGAATTTCTGTCAACAAAAACTTTTCAACAATCTTTAAACTTTCAACTCGATTCACCCTTTAAAAAAAGTGTATTTGCTCATACTTACTGCAATTTAACGAAATCTTTCCTCAATCGAAACCTAATTACCAACAAAAAATGCCAATTACACAATGTTCCTTCTGTATTGCATACGTTCTCAACGCAACTGATGGCATTTAGTTCTGTTATCATTTGTTATTTACATTCCAATTGCACCGTTTTTGCTTTCTCATTAATAAGTATTTTGCACTTTCACATGAGCTCGTAAATACGAATGCATGCGTGATTTGGGTTGTTTTATCAATGAGCTGATCTTCATTGATTGACTGACATTCATAGTTGGTTCATCGCAATTGCTGTGAGTCGAAAGTCGAAAGTAAATTCAGGATTATCATAATCACAAACTCTCATGAACGACCGGCTCTCCTCTCAAGCAACTCGCATTATCAGTTGAATGTGACAATTGAGCAAGTAGTCGACACGAAACAACTCGTCGGCATGAAATTCACTGTTCTGGCACGAAACCTCAGAAACAATAGCAGCGTCTATGACACCAGTTCCTCGACATTTACCTCTTTAATCCTGTTCTCAATGTGATCTATTCTGATCTATCGGACTGATGAAATGATGCAAATCTAGCAAAACAGAAAGGAAGCTGTAATTATGTCGAATGAATAAGTACAGGTGGATATTGGGGAAAATAATCGAAATAAATGTTAACAAACAAAGCAACATACTCATCAGTTGCTGAAGAGAATGTGAACAAGACGAAAATAAGGAATTTTTCATAAAACGTGAATCGCTAATTGGGCAGAGGAAGGAAACGTCGTCGCTTGATTCGTTGTCAAACCGTTTGTGCCTGCGAACGAATGCGAAACGGATAAGGGACGTTAATGAGTTCCCGCCCAGTCGATCCATCCATCCGTCGATATGGTCATGGAGAATATGATATTTTATCGTTCACATGCAGATATTTTTCTTCTCTTTTTAATGAAATGACCGCAAACTATGGATTTGGAGGTGAAAGATTGATACTGAATGCTGCAACGGATCACCTAGACTCACTTATGATTTCAACAAATAACCGTCAACATCAGCTAGCCGAGCAATTTTCTCTCAATAGATACTTGCAAAATCAGCCGGAAGTGATAAATATTTCAAGTTCAGTATGCTAGTTTCCTCTTAGGACTGAATCATTCACTCTTCATTACTCCAAAGCATTAACAATCATTTCGATTTTAGCGATAAATCCGTGGCTCATAGAGTTTGAACTACTTGTTTTCAAATCTTCCACTCGATCAGATTACAATTCCCAAATGTATCAACTTCAGCAGACATTCTCCGATCAATTTTCATATTTGACATCGTTAGCAGACCAACTACACCAGATTCGTGAAAAACATATACATAGTTGTTAATTGTCTAAGCACAAAACTGTCGTGGAATCACATACGTACGATAATCTGTGGGTACGAATCAACCACAATAGGTAATTCAGGGTGAGTAAGTCAGTCGAAACGATAGTCCATCTGCATGATGCACGATCATATCAATCATGCAGTTGATGACTTACTTAACTGCTCCAGAAGTGGAAGGGCAAAAAGCGCGATTAGAAGGTGAGTATGTTATGAATGCGGTACAGTGAGTAGATGAAACATGAAGCAAACTGTATGCATGATCCATCACTAAGCATCCAACATGACTAAGTACTACTGAAGAACTTTTTCAACTTTTGTTGACGGCTCAAAAATCATCTCAAGAATATATACGTGCATATATATATATATATATATATATATATATATATATATATATATATATATATATATATATATATATATATATATATATATATATATATATATATATATATATATATATATTTATATATATATATATATATATATAACTTACATCATCTTACTAGTCAGTAAAAGCTGATGAAAGCTGAACAAGAGATTATGTGGATTAGCCAGAAGAAGAAAACGAATGGTAACGTCGAGGAGAGAGTTTGCATGCCTTCATTGCTGAGTAATCATTCACTTTGTTTGAGAGGGGAAGGAAGGGGTTGGGTACTGCATGCTAAACGCATTGAACTCGAACTAAATAAAAGGAAGAAGAACATGCGGATGTTTGTATTTGCATAGAATGTTCTCAAGTCAGCTTGACTCACTTGTCACATCACTTCAATTAAACTGATAACGATGAAATTATGTCAGCTTATTATAAGCGTACGACTTTCTAAAATACTTTCAGCAAATCGATCAATCATTCCATTTCGAATTCTTTTTTGCACTGAAGACGAGAAAAAACTTATGGGGATCTAAAAAAAAATTACAGCATACGTCTGTTATTATTAGCTCTTATGGAAGATATTGTTTTAAAATCCAGCAGAACAATTGAAAAAAACATCATCATTCATTAACGACATTGTTTCAGATGTTCTTGCAGAAGACAAGTGAATGGCGATTGTTCGTCTAACATAAACGATGCCACTTGCACGAGTGAGTGAATAATAATACTATTTCGCATTCGAACAAAATTTTACCCATCGGTAACTCTAAATATTCACGATATTTCATTATTCATTTCCGACGAACGGTTGGATAATCAATTTTTGAAGGGGATAAAAGCGAACATTTGAATGAACGAAGGATTATTCGCATATAACGTTTGTTTCATTTCGATTTGTAAAAGATTTTGTGTGATATTTCTCGATGTTAGACACTTAGCAATGCGACGCAAATGGCTCCTTATGTGGCCAAAAAAATGCATTTAAAACAAAAGTAATTTATGGATGGTAGAAGTGGTTTGGTAGAATGGACGATCAGTTTAATGGAATTGCACATCAAATAAATATGATTCGAATACTGTTTGATTCGATCTTATCGTTATCGAGCACTTTAATGCTGCTGTTCAATGGTATCTGAAAAACTATTGTGAATTATCAGAATTGATTTGAAACACATACATTAACCATATTGCTTAGCGGAAACATAATGATTGCATTTCATCATCTTAATATTACTAATTTATACGCTCATTATATAGTTTCGTTGATGGGATAATTGATTCACGGTAGCGATCGTTAAGATGGTAATAACTGAATGATCACCTTAACGATCAAGCAAACGTTTCTCGTCGTCGAATAACTTACTTGCCGGGAACCGCTCCAATTCGGAGCGGACTATTTTGACTTAGTTAGAATGAAAATAAGCTGAGCATGGATAAGACAGACATCTCAACTGTAACTTATTAGACGATTAACTTCACACTGATATCGAAATCATGCAGGCTGCTTCATTAAGTTGTTTGTCACCTTATTGCTTTATACTTTATCGGCATGTTGTCATGATTAACAACTTTTCATGTGCTCATCGAATATTTCCCGCAAATCATCCCACTACAATCATTGAAAACGTTAAGATACTTCTGAATATTTGTGGATGAACACCAAATATTCATGAATATCAAATTTCTTATGAATTCTTAAGCAGAAGCTGCTTAAGAATTCATAAGAAATTTGACTTAAGAATTTATAAAAAGATCTAACCAATCTCCCACCGCAAATGTGAACTAATCCGATCAAATGGCAACTTGACAGTTCGCTCTATTAGCATATTCATTCGACATTTATCAAAAATGCACAACTTCATGCACTTTCATGCTACACACACGCAAACGTGCACAATGAAATAAAACTGTATTCAAATCGACAACAGCACACAATAAAAAACCGATCATATGATTAATTATGAATACACGTATCATTTACATACATTTGCATATGAATAGGTTCCATCTATTTGGCTTGATGGCCGCCGATACGTTTGGCTACTGCTATATGGCATACGCATTGAATGAACACGATATCAACGAACAGTCAGTCGAATAATTACGAATGAAACCAAAAAATATAAGTTTTACACACCATTTACAAACAGCGTTCATAATGAATGGATAGCGAACCAAAATCCTTCAATTCCGTCAACTTTGAGAACAGTAAGTGAATAATTCGCTCAATTACAGCTGCCAACTTCGACATCGGAAATATCATCATCAATGTGCTTCGGTTGGCTGCTACTACTGCTGCTTTGTGGCAAACGAACGCATTGAATGAACAAAGGCCGATTCAAAAAGATTACATAATGCGTATGGAATGTGATGCTGATGGCCGGTCGATGCGATAAATAAATCAACTCGGTCGTCTACATCGGTACAACAATGCTTTCGTTGCTTGAGAAACGGCACAAAACAAAAATGAAATAAATATACGAGTATCGAATGTATTTTTTACCGAATGTTTTTATGTTTTTTGGATGAAACCATAGGCGTGAAAGATTTCGACCGAATGTACTTATGTAATTGACAGTGCATTCAGCCATCGCGTTAGCGTAAAACCACCTAATTGATTATTTTATCTGACATTGTTCGTTGAACATTCATTCACTCGTTCATACAATTTGTTTGCAGAAAAATCTCATTTCCTAAATTGTAGTGAATGCGATGTTCAAACGATTACTGGTCAGAGCATCTATCAACGAACAAACATAAACAAAAAATGAGCTTCGAGCAAAGAGTACCGAAACATCAAAACATCTCGAAGCTTTTATCACAATCTGATGAAAATTTCCGAGTTACCTCATTTTGGATGCTGAAAAATTCCCATTGCGGCCTCAAGTATGCGTATGGGTAAGTTTCTGGTTTTCTACTCTCGCAACCAGTCATTATCAATTTGACCTATGAACATTTTCGGCTGAGTAAGTTGATTGAGAGGTTATTCAGAGAATCTTAACGACAGCTTGACAAACCATTCGCTTCGAAACTTTCATATCACGCTTCGAAACTCCTGGGCGATCTTAGAGCTACACCTACTCTGAAAGCAGAGGTGCTCCAACCAGTCGCAATAACATTTTGAAAAAAATGACTTCCAATAAATGCCTTAAAAAGCATGCTTATTCGGTGCCAAGGACTATGGTACCGCTTCATTGATCGGATGCCTACGTTCCCATGAAAGCGTCAAATGGAATGTTCGTCGGAGGTATAGCGGTGATCAATTTCGTCAGTCATTCTTGAGATGAAGTGGCCTTCTTGTGGTATTGTCGAAATCGACTCACAGATCATATTATTTCCCTTTTCAGTTCATTCACATACGCTGACATTCAATAATTTATGAGCTGCATAAGACAGTGTGCCTCTTTCATACACACAAAATCATGAGGTTTTTTGCAAAAAAATTCAATCGATAGACGCTCATTTTTCTCTCATCTCATTCCAAAGAAATACTTCAAGAAACAAATTTTTTAAAGAACAATTGTTTCCAGTGCAATTGTCCGTAAAACTTTGCTGTAGTTAGTGATCACTTTTTTGAAAACCGAAAAAAAATTATCCGCTTCACTCATTGAGCCTTAAAAGCGAACATCCTATATTTAGAAAAACGCCAACAAAAAATGTGATATTTGAAAGGATAGCCAAACGAGGTGTATGCATGGTAGTCAAGAGTAACTTCCAACTATGCGACTTACTCCCATAGTGTCGCGATTGTCAATGAAAGAGATATCTAATTGATCGCCGTAAATCAACAACAATCAGCTACCAAAGATTATGCCGATTTGTTATCATTTATATCTTCACATGAAATATGAATTGCAACGCACTCTTAACCAGAGATCACTTCAAACCCGGAATCAACACCGAGGAGCAACGAACACAAACAACCTCAGTTTTCAAGGATCGCGACTGAGGCTAAAGTTATATTTTCACATAAAATATAGCTATCAAATATCACAATAAAATAAACAATTATTGGAAATCAAAAACAATTGTTGGAAATCAAAAACCACCACGCCTATCATCCTGAGGTATAAAAAGAGGAAGTTGGAGCAACATCTTCATTTGTGATCGTATTATCTTTTTCAGTGCTCGATAACTTTGAATTAATTTGTTATTATTTCCAATATCATTAACATAATCACAGTCCTTCTTATTTGATCGATATTATGAATATTATTATTATCATTGTTATAATAATTATTATTATTCGATGCTTATTATTTGATCATACTAATTGATTAGTTCGTATTATTATATCATGATTATATCGTAAACGATTATTCTTTAATAACATTATTGTCATATCATTATTATTTAAATGACCACATAACCTAGGAATATCTTGAGCGATTGATATTCTCAAATATTTGACGTGCTTGTATTAATCCGTGGTTTAATTACCCAACTTTGAGGTAACTGAGCGAATAAAGAATTGTTGGAAACCCGAATAATCGTTACACATAGTTGGAAGTTACTATTTTTGGGATAATCCCGTCAGATTTATTTGGGATAATCCCGTAATCCCATAATATGTGCTGTCATGAGTATTCATGACGATGTATGGAGCTCTCCAGGTGAGTATGAAATTAGTTTTGCTGGAGGAATTGGATTTTGTTTGCAAGAAGTGTTCTGAAAGAAAAGAAACTCAGAAAACACCAACGGAGTTGCGAGTTGATAGTAAAATCTTATTGTCACACATATTGTCTTTGATATCTCGATTTATTTGATCAACATTCGCATTTCCGAAGCATTATCATGCTAACCGCTTTACTCTTGAATGAAGAACAACAGAATTTCAAATTAGTCCTTCCTGCATACACCCTCCCGTATGCAGTCCTTATCTAGGATCGCACAATCTGCTTTAAAGCAACAGAATAGGCGCACTGCCACAGTTTGAATGCCACGGCTTAACTCACTTCTAAGATCATTTCATTCAGCAATACTACTGTTGAGAACAGAGTCTTGAGATATGTGATTCTGAATTTAATGCAACCAAATATCCAGCATTCAATTTCAATCACATGACGGCGCATCAGTGAGCGTTTGCCCAGTTCGTTGCTTCATCATCTACGCAGCTTCATTAGATCCTTAATTACTCATTACCATCGGCTAATTACCCGTAGTTTGCCAGTTGGTATTATTCATCATAATTGTTCAGTGGTTATTTCTCATCTATGAAACCAAAAGAATTATTCATTCATTTCGCGTAATAAATGATGTAACGTACGATAAGTTTCAGTCATTATTTGGTGTTTAGTTATTAGAGATGAAATTCTCATATTATTGTATTGTATATAGCAAAAAACGCTGATGTTACTGTCATACATTGCAGTTATTTCACATTAATAGTGCTATTAGAGAATATCAGTGTGAATTCTTTCAGCAGTTTCAGAATTACTAGTGTAGTGCATCGAAGATCATTCGTTTGGTGAACCACTGATTATGAGCTGTTAAGTGCAAACTGCTTATCGCCGTAAGACTTCGATTGCATCAAAACTCATCCATTTCCTCAAATTTCTACATTTCTTCAGAAAACATGTTTTATGCGTGTTCATTTCCTGTACAACTCAATAACGAACCACAATGGATGCTGTCAGCTTTATATGATCACCATTCACGAAACAATATCAAAAATAGCTCAATTAGAGCATCGCACAGGTTGACGTGATATTGAGGTATCATTCTTTTGAAGCACTTAATCGATTTTGTTCAATTCGTCGAATCCTGTTCTAATCAGCCGCAAGAATTGGCTTAGGCTTATAATCAGCTGCGACAAAAGTTAATTGCTGGTTGGTGAGTGGGAAAAGTTTTTCTTGGTAAACGAGTATTGAGATCGGGATTTCTTTCGATTCCTGGAATGGATGAACACATTATCCAGGATATTCAAACGCTAGCATCAATCATGTACAAATGTCTTCGCAGAAACTAAGAGAACACTTGTAATTTATGATGTAATTTATGATAACTTATAATAATCGAATTTGTCATGAAAGGCATTATAGAAGTCAGTAAACGAAATGCGTGGTGGATAAAATACTAGATAGATTCATGAATTGGAAGTTTTTTCCAGTTTTGTACTTTCTAAGGGAGGTTTAATGCCATTTTCCAACGAATGATTTCAACAGATTCGAAGCGAAGGCAAATTTATTTATATCCAATTAATGCTCTCATCGAATTTCCGATAATTCAAGAAAATTTTTTAAAGACAACAAAATTTCAATCGTTTGATCAAAATTCGCATTGAACGATAACCATTAAAAGGTTAATGCTCGCTTCCTCATGATTATTTGCTTGAAAGGAGTATTTTTCATTTGGCTCACATCCGTCTGAGAAATTCGTTTTTGAAGTAGGAAATGAAATGATGTATTCGAAACACGATGTTTCTTCACCTATAAGTGGAACTTTCATTTTCTAGATTCGATGGCTTCGCACCGTAATCAGCAGCGATTTTTGCTCCAACTTCCAAGAACTGCTTCCAAGACTTATTGCTATGTGACATTGCAAATATGATTATTGATGATTACATTCAATACAACTGTTCAAAATTCAAAACACTACATCAGACGTCCATACATCATTCAAGGTGATTGATTTCAACAACTCTGAACAAGCTGAAAGATTGTCGAAATTGTTCACAAATAGTTCATCCACTAAACAAAATTGATAAGTTTCTGTGAAAGTGAATATTCGAATTCTCTAAATTTTTCCGTTGAATCCTCTCCAATGATTTTTCGCCGCACATCCAAACTCATCAAATTTTCGGTTAGTTTAGAAATTTTCATAAACGAATCGCTCAAAAAGTGCGTGGACTTTCGAATAAACAAACAATTTCATTCTTGTTTCTCCAACAGCAAGAACGGAGAGGTATTTTCACTTCAAATTATCATCAGTTTTCATTTCGTTAATTCTCTCCATAGTTCCAAATTGGCATAGAAAAGATGCAATCTTCAATATGTTTGACGAAATTTTTCTCGTGAGCGTCATTACCAGTGTTGACATCGAAGAAGTGTATTGAGGAAAAGTCGGGAAAGAATGGCTAAGAATATCGATTGAATAAACTTGTTGCAATCCTCCTTTCATATCACTCAATTCATCGCCAGCTCTAACATCAACGAGTACATGAAGTCCACACGATTTCTATCTATCTCTTTTTGCCAATTTCAATTTTGTTCCAAGTTCTATCATATTATGACCTTCCTAAAAGTGTTCTTGAAAAACGATCACGTCTTGATCAGATATGGCAAAAAAAGAGAACGGTGACTGAACTGGGCAAAAATGAATGTTGGTGACAATATATTTAGTAAACTGTTAGCCTTGGCTCTAAGTAGAGAGACGTGTTAGTTGGCGCTAAGGACGTTATCCTTAATAAATCCACGGAAACGAAATAACATAGTTACAAAACTGTTTTCTTCTCCACTAATCGCAATATGCCCTATTTAAATTTACATCACATGATGCATGTCTTTAGTGTTGTTCTGTCAATTACACATTGAATTTTTCAAGCAATACAGACGATTTTATTCATTCATCAATCCATTTAAACAGAAACACACAAAAACAGTACAGAATGAGCCGTTGATGTAACGACCCGAACAAAATTAAGTTCAGAAAATGTTCGTTCCTCACAGACTCATCGATGTTTCATATTGCCACGTTAACAAAGCTACCCAAAGTTTTTCAGCTGGTGATCTGCTGCTATTCGCTGATTTCTTGATTATGGATTCGATCAAAACAACGAAATGCGATACTGGTTATCTCAACTATGCGACTATGATTTACCTTGTTAAAATTCCACTCAACGATGCTGCGTCGAGCAAAAATATGAATTCCATGAACGCAATTATAAGATATCGTCGGAATATCCTAATCCATCACCACAGTAACTATTCGAATTACTTGCGTAACACCCTCAAAGCATGAAGCTTCTACGAAGAAGTGGAGGTATTATATATTACAATTATAGTGATTGATTTGGACAGTCATTCGCATAAAACTACTATTGAGTTACTATGGAAACATGAATATTTACTTATCTCGTGAGTGAGTATCAATTTCAGTAATACTAATCAATCGAAGAAACACGTAACAGACATTATACACACATGTACTTTATGTATTCCGATAAAATCTTAATCTCAAATAACTATGCATGCAGACTCCTTAATCGCTCATCATAAACACACTGATCAGAATCCTCTCCACTTATTTATGAAAATTATGCTTCAACAAAACCGAACGCAGTTTCATCGAATTTGATGGTAACAATGAGATCTTTAGATTGCACAGGAGAAAAAACTTAAACGAATCAATAACCAATTCAGCGCATGAACATATTCTATGGGTGATGATTATTCATCTGAAGTTCAGTTGGAGCAATCATGATCGCTGATGATGTTTGAAAATCAAATCAAAGATTTGTAACGGTACGCGCTGATGATAGTTGTCGTCGAACAACAGCCAAGATGCACAGAATGGCTACAACCAGTACGATTGCACCAATAATCGCGAACACGACCACCGGTATACCGGAGAAACTGGCCGTATCTTCTAATGTTTGCCACGAATCTGAATCGTTTTCTTCTTCCTGCAAATGAAATGACGCATATCAACTAATTAGTTATTCAGTGACATCTGCTGGCGAATACGTAGAATGACGAACGAGCTCATTGTTAGCTGCTAGAGGAAGTGCGAAGCTGAATGCTAATACAACTGCTTGAGTATTAATTCGTCTAACGGAAAATCCTATCATGCATGCATGAAGAAATGTAGAGTTGGATGCTCCTCTCAAATTACTGATGCAATATGACGTCTTTTCGCTACTGAATATTTCCATGTTCATTTCTTCTCAAAATGATCGAACGCGATAGCATATCTTCCTCAAGAAAATTCAATCTAAATTTCGCCTTCCCAAAAATACCTTTTACGAGTATACAAATTATATTGTCGATCTTGCACACCGATCATTTCCTTAAGAGATTAAAATCCGCACGCAACACAATTTGCTATTTGTGAAAATTGCGATTTTTCAATTGTGATAATGGAAGGATTCTTCGTGGAACTGCCGCTCAAATATTTATTCAATTGCGCGTTGAGGATGAATTTGCACGAAATGAAAACGGGGAAACTGCTGAGAAAAATTCCATTAATTCAGCATCTGTCACTGTAAAAGTGACTTTCAACAAGCCTTCTTATTCGCGTAGATATTGAATGAGTTCATAGGGACCACATTTCAGACAGTCTGAAATGTCTGAAAATACACTCACATTTACCCGAGTCACGGACAATTAAGTAATGCCTTCACGCAGTTACTTCGAAGTGCTTTCGGTCTCCATTTCAAACCTTTTAAGAACTATCGAATTGTTCCCGTGACGGACGTTTGCATATTTTTGTTTAGTTTCTTTTTCATCAGAAATTCCATTTTCATGCAAAAATTTTCATTTCTGATAGCTACTTCCACCAATTTTTCCTAACTGCTCCAATACATCACTCAAGTATTCCATACTTTATGCATTCCTTCGCTATTGGCAATCAAACATCGCCGGCAATTACGTCGATGTTAACACATAATTTCCGCCCAATTCCCCTCTCATTATCTCGATAGTAATCAATTCCACACAAAATTGCATTTTCTCTCAAATTGGGCATCGAAAATCACCACTTTACAACAAAAAGCATGAAACGATAATGACGGCGACGAAATTACGAAACAATAGGCAATGGACAATACATAATTGACGAGTTTTACACTCAAAAACTGCTCACTGCTTGATGACCCATGCAGCCATAATCAATACATCATTTGCTTAGTATCATTCCGACAAATTATTTGAATGAATGAATCGTCGTACCGCTACAAAGCAAAAAGTAATTACAATTTCACTGCTTACAATGTTGGTTTCATTTCAGCTACGACAACTCTCGCGATTCAGAAGTTGTTTATCCATGTGAATAATTAATTCAGTATCATCGCACATTACCTTTGGTCATGTTAGGGATTAAGTTAACGACCTGTTTCATTGCTTCTCGTCGTTTGCGCATACAAACGCGGAATCAATTGAATGCTTTTAACAACATCTACATTTGAAGGATGTTATTATATGATGACATATCAATATCTCTCAGGAACCATTGCCTAGAGACGAACACTGCTTGCCACTCGGGCTATTCAAATAGCCTTGTGTAGAGTTCGTCAGGGAGCAGTTTTTCGGACTGGGAGGGGGGTCCCCGCGGGGAGAAATGTAGACGGGGGGAGGGTCCCCGCAAAAAAGTCAGGGAGCAAATTGCGCGGGAAGGACCCCATCGGGTAATGACCATTCCCCGTGATTCCCAACGGAGAGGATGGGGAGCATCTCAGCTCAAATTTTCAATAGAATTTCAACTTTTCAAAGATTTTACTTCTTTTTTAAGGAGTTTTTTTTTTGAAAATTCCGTTTCAGCTTTTTACATAGAATATTCCCTCCCGATGTGCACCTTTAGGAGTGAGATGAAATCGTTTATCAATGAATTGCGCTCACGACAACAGCCCTAGTATGTTGCTACCATTCAAAAACCTCACGATAAATTGGCTTTATTTTATTTACATCTCTATCTTATCAGTTTTATCCTATCTTATTATCTCCAATATCGTATCACTTTCACAGTAACTCACGCCCCCAATAATCCAGTACCTCAACAATAATTAGTGGAAACATCATCAGTATCGAACGAAGTGAGAATTTTTGAACTATTTGATACGTGGACGGATTTAGTAATTGTAATGATTTTTTAGATAATGGATTCAAACTTCTGATATAGAAATAGCTCAAAATCACTTGGTCAATAACTGAGTTGATATGAGTGCAAAATCATGAATATTTAACTATAAATAAACGACAGGCTGAAAACTCAAGAAACCATTGTTCATAACAAGTTTTTCGATCTCTATGATTATATCACTTAAAAATGTCATTTGCCATCGTTTATTTCCCCCTCAGCGATAGTTGATGCTTTTTTAAATGACAGTTTAGCCAAAATTTCCATACTGGGCATTCTAAATAGCTTTATAGGCTTTAGATGTTGATGAATTCGGTTTGTTAATGTTAATTCAGCATTAACAAAACTGTATATAATTGTTTTTTGTTGTTCCCGACGAACACAAAACTCTTGCGTGTTAGTCAGGGACGATCGAATGTACTTCATCGGTTCAGCACACTATGCTACGTGGATCTTTAAGGCAACAGTTATATCGATAAGATATTTTCATCAGGGACAAAAAACGTCTCACGAGTTATCGGTATAAGAAAATCCTTCATTTGATAGTGATGTCTAAATTTGGGATTAAAACAGGAACGCTTAATGTTATCAAATGTTGATCATCTCCAATTCGTCGTTGTAAATAAATCAGTCATGAATTTACTTGCCTAATCACTCACTCACTGAACAATGCATTTGAAAAATCTGTTCAACGAATTTGCAACTAGAAGACGACATAAACCCATTGCTTCACTGTTTTTTCGCACTCCTTCAATCTCGATTACTTGATAATTTGTGATAATCCATGAAGTAATGTGTACTGTTGGAGATTTATTTCGTGTTTTTTTTGTTCCAATTAAACGAAGTGTTGAGATGCATTTTGCTGATGGATCTATACAGTGTTTAAGTGTATTAAGAGTTTGTCATTTCTTCGAAAGCATTTCAAGAGATTGCATATTTCAATATGCAATTTCATGATCATTAACCATTTTCCGTTTTCCAATTATAGAAAACCAAAAAAAATTCGGCACCAAAGTTCAAAATTCGCACGATTAGTCATGGAATATGAAATTCGACACGAACATATGAAGGTGGAAACCCGCACGATTTGAAAGCGAAAATCATAGCAACGAGTAACGTGGAAGTCTCACTGACAAATTCAAAGGTAATGTTCACAAAACTGTAGCTAGCAATAACCCAGTTTAAACGATAGCAGCAATTCAACAATAAACGATGAGAGGTAGTTTCGAGTGACAAGACAAACCTTCAGCGGGCATAACCATCGCTGCATCATCAAGTCGTCGATATGATGCATTGAACATTCGACCTGACATTGTGCTCGACATAGTTGTTCCGTATCGAACGTATGAATATAGACTGGATATTCATCTAGAAGACCGCCAGTGTTACCGGAACGTGCCCGAGTGACACGAAAACGATGCCCATAAAGTTGTGTCAACGTGCAACTTAGTATGAGTAGTGAGATTAGCTTTCGCGTAAATACAGCGCGCATAGCATCGTTCCTCAACGCAGCAAACACGTTCTGTTCCGAAACAAACGTCTGGATTGTTCTTGTTTCGTGTGAAGGTTCACAGCTAAACAGGTGAACGTTTGACGGACAGGTAATCTGTAAGAAATACGCAATATTTTTCTGAAATATCCCATCTTCATCTTTTGCAATTGATTATCAAATGGTTTAAAACGGTAAACTTTAAGGCAACGAAAGAAACACATCGCAAAACGGCAGCAAAACAAGTTAAATACAAAAACATTTCAAAGCGATTCATTAACACTCGATCTGAAAATGCAATACAATCGCATTATATCTTCATCATATGTATTCCATACAGAATATTCGAATAATTTACACGTTCCATTTTTTCACAACTATTTTCGAACCGTTCCTCATGGAATTAATTAATGATACATATTCCTATCTGTATGCATAAATTTACTAAGACAATACACACGTACAATATACAAGTTGAGAGCAGTTGCATTTTTGGGTTGTATGCGAAGAGTTTTTGGTTTAGTAACGTTAACGTATAGTTTGTTCCTTTGCATTTGCTGTCAGATTGCGCTATGCGTGAAGATCAAAATGAATGATAGGTAAACGTCGAAATTCTTCGAAATGAGTAGTCAGTTCAAAACGTGTCCTTAATCGGTTCATAACAACCAACAAGCGGATTACTTTCTCAAACCCAACTGCCACTTCCCATCATCCCTGGCAGTCATTTTATATCTCAGATATGGAATTCATATGACAAGCAAACGCACACTACCCATATTTTAGACAACACACGAACATACGTTGAATAATCCTGCTTTGCACTACATACGTTCAATTTAGCACATACTCGTCAACTATCAAACGTATTTCAAAATTCTGCGATTATCACACAATGCACCATTATCGTCATCGCATTCAATCGAATTGAAGGAACCGACAGTGAAATTATCGGACACAAAAACGTTAATTGTTTTAATGAATATGTGCAAACGAAAGATACGAGTTGAGAAGTATTTATTCATTGGAATTTTCATTCCGAAATAGCTCAGAATCCTCATTACTCTACGCCTATGAAAGCAATCCAAAGAGTTCGAAACTTGCCGAATAGAAATCGAATCACCATTGGAACCTCAAAAAGAAGCAAACGAATGTTCTCATTGTTTATCAACGAAATGTGTGCAGCGACACCACAGAAAACGTATATCTGCCTCATCATCAAAGCGCAGAATCAGGATTGCGTTCTCGCTCATTCAACAATGGAATGAATTCAACTGAGAATTAACCATATCGAAATGAATGGAATTCGAACGCATGAATTAATCATTTCAAAATACTTCGAAAGGCTTCCATGAAACGGAGAATTGAACAATCCATTTCGTGACCACTGAAATCTCGTTGCCTTTTCAACACAATAGAATCCCTTTCACCAAATAACTGAATTTTTTCTTGGAACATTCTCCGTCATAGCACGGAATCGTGCACGCACAATGCCTACCTATTCAGTGTCAGCTAAACGATCAGTTGAGTATTCAGTAAATCCCAAATTCAACAAGTTCATTCGTGACTTAGACTCAAAACCGGAATTAAAGCCCTCTCAATAATCCCTGAATAGTTCAATGCCGTACAATTTATCCGCACATCATCTGCAAAGCTCTTATGGGCAGGGTGGGGGACGTACTGAACAAATCAATGCTGAATAAGTAATGGGAGCCGAAAGTCATAATCAAGCAGTACGGTGCATGTGAAAATACATACTTTGCTCACGATAATCTATCTCATCAACTTTATGAAGTTCTATAATCCATGATTGTGAGAAAATTTTCATGCGAATTCAGTGGCCTTCGAACGATGATTGGACATTACGTCATCGAATAAAACATTACCCTTTCACATTTATGCCCACGACGGACACAACGAATTCGCAACCATTCAGACGAGATATGACCATAACTAATCATTTGTGGAATCCATAATCGCTCAGCAAAGCTGAAAGACCAATACCAAAATTTTCGTCAACTTCTAGAAGTAAGTCTTACCACCTCAAAAAATCTTTCCATCTGACTAGAAATGATCGTTTAGAAATGATCATTTGATACGGCTTTGTTCAGTGCATTTCGAAATCGATGAATATGAAAACGCTTCAACCACAACGGAGTGTCAAACACTTTTCACTGTCATTTCAAGTCAAGAGGAATGGCCAGAAAACTGATCTACAATCGAAGAGAGATGATTCTCAGAAAAGAAATAAATCAGTTCTGAAGAATCAATAACGGAACAAGTACGTAACTAAAGTTATACGTAACAACTACACTCGAATCTCGAGCAGGATGGATGAATTTGCTCGATAATGAAGTTTTGTTGTGTTCTGAGGAGGCGAGCTGATGATTCAGTAACAACAATAACGACATTACGATGAATAACTCATCCAACACAAGATGTAACAATATTCGAAAATTACATCGATATATACATATACATGAGCCGAAATCACTGTTTGTTGGCTCAGGCTCGATAAATTCAACGATAATAGATGAAAATTTATGTGGAAAATGACTGCATGAATTTAAAATACGTTTTTGATTGTCAGTAATTGCGTGTGTCGGATGTTATTCTCGTCATCTAACACTGTTTCCTTGAGAATTTTGAGACAGTCAATAACTTAATATGAGTTTGAAGAACACGTCGCATGAGAGTGAGTAGCTGACAATGGAACGATAACCAAAAAAGTGGATTTTTTTGATGATTAAATCCAAAATCATCAAATTTATTCGCTGCTTATTGACCAAAATATGAAATTGCCAAAAGATTCTCATATTAAATGCTAAAATAAAACTTCATCAGCGATAACAATGGCGATAGAAACAGCATTAAAGCTTATTCCCTCTCAGTGCATCTACAATAATAGACCCTTTTCTCGATTCGTCCACTAAATGTAGCAGCACTTAAAGCAGTGAATGCTACAGCAAGCATATTCACACACAATGTGTTATAGCGCATGCTTCTTCTTGAAAGTATTGTTGCTGTCATCAACGTTGCCATCATTATTATGTTCATGATGATGATAGATGAACAGCCCAACATGAACGATGCTTGCTTGCTTGCTTGCCTTATTTTCTTCATATCTCTTTTGTGCTTGCCGGCCGGCTGATGAAAGTTAACCTCTCAGCTCTCATGGGATCTTGAATGCGGAATGGATTAGGAGGATAAAAGGATGTAGTCTAGGAGCATATCTATCAAAATGCTTCCTTCAGGGATTGTTGGATACGTCTAGATGAATAGACCCATAATGTAGGAGGATGGATATAATGTTGATTTAAACATTTCTTCATGGCTCAGCACTCAAACCTAAGCCATTATTATTATTAGTACTATTGGTAAGGTTTTCGACTATTACCACAAGTATCATATTTCCCTCATTTTGGTGTCCATGCATCCGCCCATTCACCGTGTAACAGTACAGTGAGAACCAGTCATTTCATTATCTCTCGACGTACATTATCAACATCATCATCTTCAATTCATCGTGTACAGCTGCAAAATTCCTGCATGACGTTGTCGATCAACAACAAAAAGCGATTATCCATCCATACACACTTATAGCGGCCATTCTACTAATAGGTTCGTTTCTCTGACGCTTCTTCATAATATTATTTAATGATACACAGCAGCATCTTGTCGATGTTGCTTCTTCGTGATGATTTTAATCTAGCATGCATAATACATCTCATACATCATGGTCTATCGCCTAAATCCAACATGCTGAACCCAACTGTTACCTAGTAAACTTGTAAATTTATTGAAAATTCATTGTCAACTAACCACATCGACCTCGAACAACACCTTTCCGCAAAGCCATATCGTGCCGTAGGATCGCGTTGTGTGAGATAACAATAAACAATTACTGAATGGATCTGAGCGTGTGTCATGCACGCATTCTTAATCCGTTTACTGTTGGACAAGTCAAGCTTGATCATTACTTTTACCTAGTGAGATGTGGAGATCGGGCAATCTCGGGATACCCTTCTCCGACTTTTTTCGAGCCAATGACATTTTCGGGATCCTCGACTACAAAATTTCATCCCGTATTTTCCCTGTCCCCGATTTTTTTCCGTCCCGCATTATACTATTTTCATCATCACTATTATTGAAGTAGTAAGACTGAAAATGAACTATAACTAATTCGACTGCTATCAATGATAGTTACTCACATAAATATATGTGTAAGAAACAAGCGTATTCGGTGTTATTGTTGATAATATAAAATTTCCCCGATGAATTGTTAGCACTGGCGAATTGTTACTACAAAAAACCACATTTCTGAACAGGATAAAAACTTGCAAATGTATATAAATAAAGCACACTTAACGAAATCCTATCGTGAAAACAAGTTCAACCGACAGCCTTTTTGTGGGTTTCGTTCACAAAAAAAAGAAATTGAAAGAAGATTAAATTGAAAATTGCGAGCGAATGAGTGCGGTTGAGCGATGAGATTAGAACAAAGAGTTTAGTGTTGCTTAGCAGGAATAATTGTAATCGTTTTGATGGTAGTGGTTGTTATTGTTGTAATATTAGTTGTACTCGTGGAAAGGATAGTCAATTACGTTGAGAACTTTGTTGGGATTGATCGGAAATGAATTGAATAGGAGCGTTTTACATACGGCAACCACAACAACATTGCTGAGGATTGTTTAATTGGAACGATTGCTCAAAATGAACGAACAATTCAACGGAGCGTGTCTGAGACAATCGCTTACGATGAGAAATCTCAACTGAAAATGAATGAGTGTGGTAAGAGATAATCGTTGATGAATTCTTTGTTTTCGGGTGGCACTGCAGTGGAATCAAGTGTCTCGTTGTAGTCCCTTAAGAAGCATTCCAACGGAACGATATTGCGCACATGAGAGGTTTATCGTACCGATTCGAAAACATCTTATTGTGAATGCAATTAAATAAACGATTTTGTGAGGAGTATGTGGAGAACATAATAATCTTTCGTTTTTTCTCTAAAAAAAACGATATATTTATCAGCGTTCATCAACTATATATCAAGAGTGTTGTTTCTAGCACAAACAAAAATTATTATTTCAATTTTTGCGAAACCAGTGAGGCTGGCTTTTGAATTTTTCTTCTCGCAGCTAAACCGAAATTTTAGAAGAAGACTATTCTTCTTTCTTTCAAATCTCAGACGGTTAACTCCCGAGGTTCAGAGACTGAATGGAGCAACAGCTCTTTTCAGTGAAAACGAGATGACTGTCCAGCTCACTTCAAACAAATTTCACGCTTAAATAGTTTTAATGAAGTCTAGAATGGCCCCTTCCATTGAAAACCTTTCAATAAAACTGCCCAAAATTCAGCTATTAAAATGACTGAGAATTACGAG
>JAPYMA010002941.1:0-183450 GCA_035041965.1 Anisakis pegreffii
TCGTCTATTCTCAAAACCAACATACTTTCTCTCTGTTCTCCTTTCATTTTTCAACATGTAACGGACAAATGAAACGAAAATTGAGATCAAATTGCGGAAAAGGAACAAAAATTCCAAAATCAAATCAAAATCAAAAATTTCACAGCAAAAACGTAAAACCACTCACCGTTATCAGTGTGAATGTATATGAGCCGGTTCGAGCGGAAATTTGATACGGAAAAAACAATACGTAGAATAGAATGGCTGAGGATGCAGTCGCAATGTTGGCGCGTGAGAAAAGTGTCGAGAAGAAAACACATTGCGTGATTGAGGCAATCGCGAACAGCGTGAAAAACACCATCAATAAGGTCAGATCTGTATCGGGCATTATTTGTCCATACTGAAACAAGCAAATTTTTCACATTATCGCTGTCTTGTTCACGAAAATCTTTAGCCATTAGCCAAATCATACGCAAACGAATTAAAAAACATTATTAGAACAAAATTTCTCGCGTTCAGTTTAGTGCAATTATTCGAGAAAAATGTGAAACCAATAAAACACAAAAACGCTTCGTAAACGTTGTGTAAATGTTAGTGCAAATTTGCAAAAACGTTAGCCCGATGCGGGGCTCGAACCCGCGACAGCCAGATTAAGAGTCTGGTGCTCTACCGACTGAGCTAACCGGGCACGCTCTCAACACCCAGAAATTATCTAGTAGAACCACATAGGCGGTAAGTGAAAATACTTCATAATGCTATTGGTCGGGCGAAATAAACCCGCAAACATCTGCTTCACCCCACCTTGAGAAGAGGCGACTGGCCACGGTCTTGTCGTCCATACACTTGAAAACTATCGACCAAATACAATCAAAATGAACGTACTGACGGAACGGACGAAACACGTTCAAAGCAGAAATTCTCTCACTACAACTACTAACCTTCAAAAGCACTGAAATGACGATGATCGATACCAGATTCAGCGTGAACGATTGCGCGGCCCAAGCAAGCCAATGCACCGCATCACCCAAACCCATAATTCGCATCATCTCCTTCAGACGCATCTCTTTCTCGTAGACAATATTCTTGACCAACATCGATGATGGGATCATCCATGACAGTATCACAAATATGGCCAGAAAATTCGTCACTTTAAATCTGAAATTTTCTACTGCAATCAGTAAACTTACAAAAACGTTTCAAAGAAGTACAAAAAGACGATTTCGCTGCGATCTTATCGTATATCAGCTGCGTTCTTTCTCTTCTTCTTCTGTCGATTAAAATTGTTCGCAAATGTCTCGCAATGTATCGCGAAAAAGCTTTATATTACAGGCTCTATCTTAAACTAACTGTCTCTATACAAGAAGTTACTTCGATCACACAAATTTTACACGACAACAATCGTACAATCATAATAATGATAACGAAAACATCAATGTTATTTGAAGAAATTAAATGGTTGATGACAAATACGAATGATTTCTAGGATCATATGAAGATTTCTTACTCAATTCACTAAAAAACATTGCGAAAAGTTAATCGCATTACTCAAAACATTAACTTCTGCTTTTGTAAAACATCAAATTGCTGTCATTAAATTAATCTAACCGCCGCAAACAATTCCATTTCGAATAGATATTCATCGGAAATATTTTCAAACTGCACAATACAAAATCAATCAACCAAAACCACTCCTCACCTATCATACCCAGTACACGGATACGGCTCCTGTTGAGCGAATAGACCAGTTTTAACGCGTCGACCTGTTGCCAGCTCAACCAACGCCCTTTCGACGGCATCTTGCAAGAAACTGAACCCATACGTGAGATATTTCAAATCCACGAACGTGTTATCTCGTGATACCGGATGTCTTGCTCCATCCATACGTCCGCTCGTTCCTGAAAACAATTTCAGTTATCGCCGAAATTCTCCCCATCAAAAAATCTCTCCACAATACAACTAAATCTTTGGATAAGTAACGAGAAATAATACTGATAACATACTAAATAATAAACAGACAATACGGATCCTAATCAAAACATAAATCAATCAGCAAATAGGTTTACACCACCGAATACTCATTCAAATTCCAAATCAATATTACTATCAATGTCGCCACTATCACATCTATTACTATGTTGACTAATATTATTCTTTTTACTGTGGTCGTAACATCACTCTTTTTACTGCTACTGATTTTATACTCAATTTATACTGATTTATAGGATTTTATACTCAATTCACTACGAACAAAACTGCAAAAAAATGATCGCATTACTCAAAACTTTAACCTTCACTGATCCAATGAAACACTTAATCAATACTCACCATCAACAAAATCCGGTGGATGTCGAATTTTGTACTGAACAACCGAAGGAAATTGTGTTGTGTTCGCGTCCACATCCAGAAAATAAACACCACTAAAATACTGCTGATAATCCATCAGACACAATGCTCTATCGACCATTTCCGTTTCATTCGCCACAATCACGATACGATCCAGCAAAAAACACTGCAAACACTTCGCACATTAACTCCAAACTTTATGCACAAAAATGGGCACGCATCCCAACCAAAGAGTCAATCAATGACAGCTAATTCAATCACTGAATCCCGCAGTAAATTCATCCACTCTGATTTTGCAAAGCACCATCACCACCACCTTTATTCTATCTCTACCATTATCTTAACTAAAATACTAAAATCATTTTCATCCTCATAAGTATCAAATCATCCAAATGAAATAGCTGTCATTGATATCGAATTATCTTCCACACACAGCACACATCCCTTCAACAACATTAACCAAATTTTACTTTAGCTATTTTAAAACATGTCGATGAAAATTTGAAAAAAATACACGATATCGATACATTGTCAGAGATCATTTTTCATACATTCCACATCAAATCAACCAACTTTCAGTAAATTTTCTAACGGTAGAGTATACTTCCGAATCGACATTAAAAGCGACGATGAATCGTTTGAGGACAGGAAAGCGCTGGAGAGAAATTCATTGATTTCAATCAGTAACGATTCATTCACCAAATGTGTACCGCTCATCACATCGAGCATTTCTTTAATCGACTGAAAATTCATTTCGTTTGTTATCATTCTTACTTTATAATTTATTACTATCATTATTGCTATTACAATCATTCACGATTATCATCAAATCGCTACTGTTTCTCTTTTTACAACAGCACTAACGTTGATACTCTTATAGATGATACCAACCATAGATGATACTATCATACTAACTCTTATAGATGATACTATCATACTAACTCTTATAGATGATACTATCATACTAACTCTTATAGATGATACTATGCAGATGATACTATGATACTTACTCTTATAGATGATTAACGCTGATACTAACTACAGATGATACTATGATACCAACTCTTATAGATGATACTATGATACCAACTCTTATAGATGATAGCAACCATAGATGATACTATCATACTAACTCTTATAGATGATACTATATAGATGATACCATCATACTTTACTACTTATAGATGAATAACGTTGATACTAACTATAATATCACTCGCAATTCCGCACAAACTCTACAACATAACATCACAAAAAGCCCATACAATCCCTCCGATATAAATCTAAGTTTATCATCAAAAACCACTTCAGTGCATCAAATCGCACTATCATTTCGTCTACTATTCCTCCAAATACTCCAATGCAAAGAAATTTCATTTCGTTACCTCTACTAGAACTGCTGACCAAATTACAAAAACAGTTGAACTACAACAAACTGCTGCATAAAATCTCTCAATGGAACAACCAATTCAACTCAATTCAACAACTATTCAACTAAAATTCAAACCATCTCAATTCTCTAGGAAAAAACAGTTCCGAATAAAATAACCTGAGCAGCTGATGGCAAATCGCTTTGCGATAAAGAATCCTGCAGAGATGGCGCAATCTGATTGAAATCAATCACTGAATCTCGCAGTAAATTCATCCATCGCAGTGGCTCGTTCAACTGAAAAACACATTAAGCAATATTGAACAGTTCGATTCGTAAAAAAAACACTCAAATCACAGTCACAATATTAATGATAATCAAATCGCTTAAACCAACTCAGCACAAACCATATGACAACATAACACAATTTCATAACATTGCTATCAACCAAAACAACCCCAATCTTCACAATAACACACTCACCCACATTATTCACAGCACTACCGCAATATCTCTCACAACATCTCAATAAAAACCATTACAAAATAACTCCAATTTCGTCCGAAACAAAAGCGATACGATCTCGATTAAATCGCTAAGCAATCACCAACTACCTTGTCGACGATGGCCTGAACAGCTGGTGAATCAGGACCCACCAACAGATAACCAACGAAGAGTTGTTTCATCTTCCTCAACGACGGTTCCTCCAAAAACGAACAATTCGATTCTACAATAACACTTGCTATTTATTCAAATCACTGCGCAATATCAAAATCCTCATAAACAACAGCACAGCAAAAGCATCTTTTCGATGCAGTTAGCCAACTGAACAAATTATAAAACTGCCTCAATTCTGAGTCTGAAATTTGCTTGCATTCATTAGGATATGCTAAAATAAGCTCGAAACATCTCATTACCTTCTAACCACATCTTCAAAGCAACTTTTGTAATTCAATTCAAACCATCTCAAATTTAATGAATCCTCAACTCCTCTATTGAAAAGGTCCGTCCGAATGATTCTGAATGATCCGTTGATTTTGTTCGAAAAGGGATGGATTGAAGAGCTGAAGGGAGAGAACCTGGCTGAATGGGTATATTTCCACAGTATTTGCCATCGCCACTGTCGTGCTCGTCTCGACCCGGTGTTACACCTCTCAGAAATCGAAACATTCGATTTGTATCTTCTTCGAACATTGAATACGACGAGATTACTTTCTTCGCCATTGTGTCTTCATTTACACTCTCCAACGCTGAACATTCATCAATCGAGTAAGCATTAATTATGATAGATAACTATCATTATGATTATATATTACTGCATAATATTATTACTATTATAATAATTACATTATTACTATTACATATTATGATATTACTATTATTGTGATTACATTATATTACATGAAATATGATATTACTATTACTATTATGCCATTATTACATGCTATGATTAATATTACTGCATATTATTATTACTATATCTTACTGTCACCGTCATTATCATCAATATGTATGTCACAATATTATTCTTTTCATATTGTTAATATTACCGATATTACCATTAAAATTGGATATCACTACCATATTAAATAATACTACTGAGATTATTACTACAAGCACCCTTCATATCATCATAAATCTCAAGCCAATCCGAAATATGCCCTTACCGAAAACAATTCTAAAATTTTATCGACTTCATTTGGACAGTTTAAAAGCAAAAACTAAAATATTCACCATTCCAAACATTCAATCACAAAATACGTAAACACCATCATATTGTTCGATGGAAGGAAGTGAAAAGTTAAAAAAACAAACGATTTTTATGACAGAAAATGGCGTTCGATATTGACTTCGGATCACTGAAATTGACCGATTGCAAAGTGGTAAAAATGTTTCTGATAGCATCATCTGATGCGATATCGTTCAACAATTTGATTGCGTCGTCAATGTTTTGATAGCTCGCTGCTGATGTACCATTCTCGATCGGTGTGGTTCGATTGAACGTCGAGGCGATCTTAATTTCTTATTGAAGTTTTAAATTTTAAATATTGAGAACCATTTTAAATATTGTCAGTTGAATTAATTTTTAAATACACTACCATCTCAAACAATACTGAGAGCCCATGAATCGTTTCATTGCTATTGTATTTGCATTAAACCACATCACTAAACAACACCTTCAACACTCTAAATTCTAAAATTCCCTTCTCGAATTCGATAATTCAATCTGTTTCCGTTGTCAGTAATGCCAAAATCGTAGATTTCAAAACGTTTAAATGTTTCTGTAAATATGTTCAAAGAAACATCTTGAAAAAACGACGAAGAAATGTGCCGTATTCAAAGCTGTCGAAATAACTATAAAAGGACCACGCAAACTGATCATTCCACCTAATTTCTGATAGATAACGCAGAGTAATCGAATCAAAAATACGTTAACAAATTAAAACGACTAACAAAAAATTTGCTGCAAATGACAAAATTCCCGAGCAAAATCAATCATCATCCACTAATCAATTCACTCACTATATTCTTGACTTTCGTTGGCTCAATGTCATCAAAACCATCGCGAAACGGGCCAAACGCAGTGGCCACCGCCAGTCGTCCCAACGTAATCTCGCACAACTGTTCCGACTCATTAACGCCCGACACCATTCGAATACCACTTTCGCGAATCTTTTTATCGCACAAAAAGTCGAATTTCTCATCCGATAACGGCAATTCGAGAACACTTTGCAGTTCGATTTTAGTCGTAATCTAAAATTGTGCGTTATTTCCTAACAAATGCTCACTTTTCCATTCCAAATATCCGATTTTTCATCGCATCCAATCCAACGAACCAATCCAATCGCCCACTTGACTTTTGTCACCGCAAACAATTTTTGTAAAACAATTCAAAACAGAACTCGACGTATGATCGATCGATAAGAATCACCCAGATTGAACATTCATAACCCATGCAATTCTGCCGATGCCAATTTCTGTTTAAGCTTGATGATGCAAAATGATTATCCGTCAAACTTTCGAAATTCTACAGTAAATTCACCTTGAATACACCTGATAATCCTACTTATTATCCCTCGAATTTCTTATCAAAAATAGATTATCGTCCACATAAGATATGTCCAAACTCAAAGAGTTTCTCTGAATACAAATTCACCACAACTCGATGTCACCATTCACCAATCTAACCAGACTACTACCGAAAACTTACCTAACAGCATATTGGCCATTATGATTCGAAAACGCTAATTCCTAACGAAATTAAATTTGCCAAATTCTACCAATAATTTGCCATTTATCATATCAAAAATCCTTTCTATACGCCATGATGAAACAAAACACTTTTCTCAATCAACTAAGTGAGAATATCTGCGAAAATTTGGTTTATTTGCAAAATAACAAAACGGATGTTTGAAAGGTTTTGAAAATGGGAATATTTGGGAAAAAAGCAGAAAATTGACAAAACGGATGTTTAAAAATCTTTAAAGTTGCAAAAACCAACAACCTCTTGGTATGCTTTTAGTGCAAATAATGGCGTTATGGATGCGTTCAGGAGATTTTTGGCAAAATCCGTGTCAGCATCCGTTAAAACTTTAATGAATTCAACGGCACTTTCGTTCGAGTCGAAAAATTTCGCTATTGGAATCGACTCGTTCAAGAAGTTGCGCACACTTGCTTGCGGTGAACCCCTTCCGATCGCTTCAATCAGATCAATCAGCTGATCAAGTCTCGATGACCACAGTGTTGTGTTCGATCCGAACTCAGCCATCAATTGCGCCCATTCTCGTCCGCTTGTCGTCAGTCTATAATCAACATCACTTCATTCTATCTTCATCTATCACTAGGATAACTATCACGAAACAATATAAAATTGAACAAATGACCAAATAACAAATTAATCAATAAAAGAATCAGTACAAAAACATTCAAAGAAACGAACGAAATAAGATTCAACAAAATATGAACAAAACAAACCAAACGAATAATATATCAGATAATTAGATACAATCCAAATCATAGCCTGGCTCATGCTCGATATTGCTACACCACTCGGTTTCAAGCAAAACTTTCCTCCGCTAATCGGACCGAAAGCGTTGGGTTTCGATGTCAAAAGGAACTAAATAAACAGTAAACTCTAAAGAAATGAACAAAAAACTGAAACTAACAGCGATTGTTCCGTTGAATTTGTATTGATGAAGTTCGTATCGTTGCCAGTTGTTGGTGTTGCGTAACATCGATTCATAAATGAGCACAAAAAACCTTGTGCAAACGGTAAAATACCGGACGATGGGAAACCTTTTGCGTCATAATGACCTTAAATCAACAAAATTACTTCAAAAATATTTTTTCCAAGCAACCTCAAAACGAATATCAACCTCATTTAGGTCAACAACTTATTCAATAGCTTGCAAAACTCTCACTGAATCTCCCAAACCCAATCCTATTCCAACTCAATGTCACTTCTTAATGATATCCTGATATCTCAAAAACTGATGCCACTTTAAAACTGCTAAACTGCCATAGCTGAAAAAATTTCAATAAGTTTGGATAATCAAAATTTTCTGATGCCATAATGAAGTTCCTCGATAAGTAATTGCAATTTTCAATGCCCGTCTGTGCATAAAGCAAAGACTTTTGTCACACAAACCGCTCTGACTCAATATTATAAATCATATCACACCACATATCCTAATACAATCTAATTTATTCAATTCCTGTTTTATCGTTTCCTCTGCTTCACCGCATTACCATCACCTATACAAAATGTGATACGAACGAAATTTGTACGTACTGATCATAAATGAATCATAAACATAATTCGCTCTAACATCAACAAAAATGATTTTCGCCCAATAAATGCGATTAATCACTAATATCAACATATCAACAAATCAACTAATATCAACAAAAATGATTTTCGCCCATTAAATACGATTATTCATAATCCTCTTACTCTACTTCATATTCACCAGCAAAATACCACCATTTCATCATTCCAAACGAATCGAATAGACAAACACACCACTGTGTAATATGGGCATGCGTGTTTGCATAGTCACATCACCAAATGCATGTTTTCGGGTGTTAAAACACAAAAGTGATTTATTCACTTCATGTTAGAATCTCGCTTCTACAGTAACCAACAACAACAGCAACAATTCTCAGCTCAAAGTAAGCAACAAAATTCCCATCGTACAGTAATCCCCCACCAATAGTTTTTGACAATAAGCAACAAGATCATTGAAATTACAGTATTTAGCAAAAATTTTGCTTTAGTGATAGTTTCAAATATTTTGCTTCGGTAACGGTATTCACAGTTGAATTTGCTGAACTTTCGCGATAACATTTTCGGGAAAAATGCGAAAAATATAATGGAATCTATCGTTAGTGGTTTGAAATTTACAAAGTGGAAAAATTTATAAATTAACTTACAAAGTGGACATGAAACGTAAAAATCCCTTGTTCGTACCAAAACTAAAATGGCGAACAATATCACTGGAATGATGAGTTCGAGTGTTAACCAAATCTACAAAACAATTTGCAGCTTCAAAGACGCAAAATGCATTTTTACGATATTCTCAAATAGAGCAAATAAGATTTATTTCTCGTCTACATGATACAATTCTCTCCGAAATATTTTCACTTATGGAAATTTGAACACAATTTTGGCAAATCCCAAATCACGTTTCAGGATCACAGTGAGAAAAACAAAATCTTTCTCAGATATTTCCAAAAAGAAAGAAAGTTGAACCTATAATTTCTTGAAATCCAAATGAAATAATACCAACTAAATCAAATTCTCTCCCAACTGCTCAAATTCAAATAGTTCTCTACTCATTTTCGTTATTACTACTATGCTTTTTCACTTCCAAAAAATACAAATCTTTTCCAAAATGATACAGATTGCTGTGATATAGTTCGAGATCTTCAATAGCTGAGTTCGAAAACAAATTCAAAAAAATTGCAAACCTTTTGGCGTTTTTTGATCATAACTCCCTTCCATAGCAACAGCCTCAGTTGTCGCCATATTGAGATCATTCAGAAAGGAAATAACTGAAATTGAAACGATCACTCATCAAATTCAAAATCAACCATAATAACGCAATCGTACGAAACTGTCTCTATGTTTTCACCGGAACTTGCAACTGTTTTTGCTCCCAATTTTCAACATTTATCATTATGTAAACACTGTACTTTTAGAATTCTCAAAACATCATTTCGATGAAGGTGCAAATCAAAACATATGAGATACACATATGGAAAATGCAACATCTTTGTTGCATATTCACATAAAATGCATGCTAATAGCCAAAAGCACTGTTTGAAAGCTGCGAAATTGTATCAAAAAAAGGAAGGCGAAACAAATTGTATCAAAAATCAAATGATGTTATTATCTACAAATAAAATCTTTTAGGAATTTGATAAAGGAAGGCGAAGCAATGCAATGGACATGAAAAAGACAATCTTATCAACAGAAGAGGATTCGGATAATCTGTGGAAGCTCAACCGTCATAATCAGTCGAAGATATCGTCAGCCAGCAGTAGTGGCCATCAAAGTATTGAATTCATGTTTTAACTATTAATTAAAGTTTCGAAGTGTATTAAGACGTATGTTTTAAGATTATTAGTAGCCAGCATTGGACTATAATATTTTACTGTTGTATTGTATCATATATCCACCGCCATTATCATACTGTATTATTTCGACTCAGTACTTCAAATAAAAGTATTTACTATTAATATTACCACAGCGCTTCAACTCAACAAGACCACATTTTTAATGCTATCTTATAGATTTTTCTACTCATCCTTCACTTTACCTTTAACATTACTCTTCTTACCGTTATCATCATTACTGAGATCTTCATTACCACTACGTTATCAGTATATTATCAAAGTTATCATACACTTGCTATCTCCATTCAATTGTCCGCATTTCGTCATTGGTCTATCAGCCTAATCACTAGTATCGCAATAGAAAGATCGTTCATTCCGACAACATATCAGTCAGCACCTACCAATTCCTTATGCAAGCACACGCCAACTTAGAAACTAACAAAGTGACGGATGGATTATCGAAAACAAATTCGATAAGAAAACATGAATTCGAGATTCAAAACACCTGTGGAAAATATTCATAATTGGAGCACAAATTGGAAATTCTAATGTAAACGGAAACTACTTCCTTTAGATTTTCACTTCGTATTTGCAGAAGATGTTGTATATTCAAAGCAGACTAAATGCAAAAGACATGATCATCTTAGAAAAGTTTTATTCGAGAAACTTTTCACTGAATCAAGCTGCTGGCATAATGCTGAAACTATTCAATAAATGAAATTACAGATTGCTACACTGCAAAATAAGTAAGCAGGATGAAAATGTGGAATAACAAAGAAAAATTTCAATAATCACATAAATCCTCTGCACAAAATCATTGCGAAAAATAAGACAATAAGAAAAATATTTGATAACGATTAAAACGAAAGAAATAAGACAGCAAAAATCATTCTTAATGATATGATAAGATTGTGATGCGCTAAGAAGTAATGAAGATAGAACGAAAACTGATAGTTCTTTACAAAATTTATGATAGTATTATCATACTTCACCTTCTTGATATCGCATCTACTTGCGCCCCCTTCCAAAAATATAAATTTTGAAGGATAAAATGAATCATTCAAATTTACCTACACTGCAACAACATGTTGCCATAAATAATACTAAATGTATACAACAATTAAAAATAATAACAACTACTACAATAGTGATTGTAATGAACAATAAGGATTATAATAATAATAACTCAAATAACGACAACTTCGACAGTATAATTATCAATAATGAACAGAGCTACATGGTCATTAAAATAATGATAACAATATTAATGATATTGAATGGTGGGAATTGAACCAAAAAACTTGAAAATAATAACTACAACTATAATAGTGACTGTAATGAACAATAATGATTACAATAATAATAACTTAAATAACGACAACTTTGACAGTATAATTATCAATAAGAAACACAGCTACATGTTCACTAAAATAATAACAATATTAATGACACTGAATGGTGGGAACTGGACCAAAAAACTTTTCTTATGAGTGAGTTTCCTTTAGCATGGTTCATTGGAACGCTGGCTGGTTACTATGGTAAAAGCTAAACAAATAAATAAACTTACTAATAGTAAGATGTACTGCAAGCATTTCTACATTTTCACTGATCGATTAAATGAACACAGTCTATATCACCTACACGATTTGTTTGCAATCTTGCAAAAATAGACAAAGTAAATATTTACGCTTTCTGTTTACTTTACTGATAATATTCTCGCTTGATGATTCTATTTGATAAACGAACGACTGATTTTGTTTGGACAATTATTAAGCATGATGCTTGCTTGATAGAGAAACATTCATGCTGAATTCTGAACATCTATGAATCCAATTCTGAATTGTGAACATGAGTCAGGAGACATGACACGATAAAGAACGATGCAAACAATGTTAACAAATTGATAATAATAGTGCTGATAACGTGACAATAATGATGATAGTGAAAGCCATAACAATTCTAGCAAAAATATCGAATTAATCCTGCAGTTTAAGACTGAAACATGCATTACGAAATGATAATTACGAAATAATAAACAAAAATCTAAACACTCACTAACACAGACAACCGCTGAATTTGATCACCTCCCAAGGCAGTCTCTCCTGATTGTTCCACAGCTAATCGAATGAAATGAACAGCTGATTGTAAATTTTTTCACAAAAAAATAGACTAATTCCGATTCAGTGCAACATTTCATCACAACACGAACAACACTCTCAAAGTGGGCGATACAATCTTGCTTCTCTTGGCGTTTTATCCACTTAAGACGTTACCATTGCGATGCGATTCCTGCAAAAATCGCTACCTAGGCACACCGTTCACCAATTAACGGAACTCGCATTTCACTTTAGAGGTGTTCACAAATATCAATTTCTTACCCACTAAACGGGAATGAATCTGGGCAAATCATGCAATGCTTTATAGCGCAGATGCAGAAGGATAAAACACGGTGTAGAGATTGGATGGCAATATATATGTAGGAGAGATTTGCCGTTTAAATTGAAGTACAACAGATCAACAAACAATTGAAATGGTTACCCACCTGACAGGGAATACTCACAATCAAGACAAATACCACTGTGTAGCCGAGATTGACCATCATTAATATTTGTTCTGAACATACACGCTAACTACAACCTTACAAAAGTTATGTGATTATAAGAGATTAGAGGTAATCCTTAATAATCACAATTGGTACATATACCGGAGAAATTGAATTCTCTCTATCCTGAAAGAAAAAATTAGGAGGAAAAATAAACATCACCTTCCAGATGGGTATCAGTAGAACACAAAAATTCATGAAGACATGCATCCAAATCGCTAACTTTAGAGAGTCATGCCGCTGGGCGACAGCAGTGGTCATGTTCAACAATCATGTTCGCCGAAGTGAAAATATTAGTGAAATTTAGTGGCAGTTGCACAAAACAGGCGTGATCTGGATCGAATGATGCAAAAAAATTCATATGTTACTGAGCAAACTTGAGAAGACGGTAGCCTTAATGATGGCACCCAACATACTATCAAGAAAATTGCTATTTCTCCTCAAGAAAAAAGAATCCGAAAAATCTCAAAATCCGCATATTTGAGGCATCATATCTCAGCTCGGGATTAACATTTTGAGATGCTCTAAACGGTTTTGGGGTGATCTCGGCTATATGAACAAGCATAAAACAAGAACTGTTCCGATCAACGAACAAAAACCCGCGTTTCGAGATCCCAAAAACCGCAAAAAGCGTCATTTCAGGATTTTTGGCCGATGGAGTCATTTTTTGAAGATATCACAAATTTGCTATCAATCGAGCTGAAATGAAGCACTGAATGCAATGAAATGCAAATCAGCTCAATAGCTGTAGTCATTCTTGTGTTCTGAACGCAAAATATGGTATCATTCGAGTTTGACTGTTCTTTTGAATGATATCTCTGACCTCATGTTTCACATGAACCCATAATTTTGCACATTTGCTGGTCTTGTCAAGGTTAACCATTTTTGGAAACATGCAACCGGAAATTGTCAGAAATCATTGACGCTTCGCGGAGTTGAACCTGATATCTCAAGTACGTTGAAACATTTGTGTGAAACAATTGCAGCACTGAGCATGACAGTTCGTTTGGAAGCATTTTGCTCGCCTCACGTCTCTCAAAATGCCACAATTTAATAATTCTCGTGATCCGCTCACCAAGCTGAATCTAATGCTGCCAAAACTATGGAAAAAAAGAGCAAAAAATCATGCTACCTGAGACTTCACAAAATCATTACCATGGCCATATACATACCCCTTACGATCTCAAAATCCATATTTTAAACATATCATATCTCAGTTCATGGTTAACGTTTTGAGGCGCTCAAAGCAGTTTTGAGATGATTCCGGTCTCTCCCATCCAGCCACAACCAGAATAAACCCACAAAACTTGCCATCACATCATGCCAACTTCCTTGACCAACTGTCAGCTGATCAACAGCGATGACCATCACGGTCAATCAGTTCCAAAACCACCAGCCAAACCTGGCAACTGACTCCAGCAACTTTCATCTCACATTAGTAGGGAATATTTTACTGTATCACTAATATGAATAAATAAAGAAAAACAACCGGAACTTCAAAATGTCACGAACAGACTAGTGAAAGTCGAAAAACGCGAATGTTTCAAGATCAACACACAAAACAACTCAATCATTTTCGAATCAACTCTACGTCGCCATTTCACTAATGAAATGTAGACGAAAACATGCATACAAACACATTAAAAAAATGTTTCCGACTATTGTCAAATGTGCACGAAGAAAAATAAGATTAGCAGTTGGTAATGAAACAAAAACAACTTTCAAATTTGGGACATCGTTTACAATCCTAGATTCAACCGTCTTATGATTGGTCAATAAAGAGGTTTAGCCTAGACGAAAAGAAACAAAAAACCCGCTCTCTGTGACACAACCAAATAATAAACATGCATCAGTACCAGTAAAATTGTTCACTAAAATGATTGCATTTTCAAATTTGCGATTAATGCATCAATCTTCGTGAATATATCTTGAAGTTAAGTTGCCAATCTTTTGAGAGGTCATTAGAAGATTCACTTTAAACGTTGATCAATAGAGACATTGATAAGAGAGAAACAAAAACAGTGATGATAATGATAGAGCAACCTAGTGAAACTGTAAAAACAATACCAATAACAATGACAGATACACTATTGATATTAATAATGTTTTTACAAACAATAATAATTGCAATATTATTGATGTGCTGATATGAACACATCAATAACGTAGACTTGATATATGTACGCAATGGGTAAAAGTGAGCAAAAGTACGGCTGTTTTTTGAACGATGATCGCATGGAGAATTAATATTGATGGATACAGAGAGGGAAGACACCGAATTTTACTTTCTTGTTCGAGCATTTATTTCTTCACCGTATGAATTTTTTACTCATTCTTCTATTCAGCATGCGCCTCCTCTTCTTGCTTCTTGAATGCTTCATATGCATTTTCGTCCATCAATTGTTGTAATTCATTCGCATTCATCACTTTCAACTTGAATAGCCAACCTAAATTTGAACTGTTGATTAGATACTATGAAAAATAACTGGTTAGTGAGCATTTGAGGGGAATCGTTCACGACAAATGATTGTATTCAATAAATACTTTCGAATAGCACCTCAAAAATTTAAACATTAACAATAGGATGATTGACTGCAATGATAAAAATAAATGAATGAGGTTACTACCATCTTGATAGGTTGACTTGTTGATAAGTGACGGATTGGATTCCACTTCTTCGTTCTTTTCCGTGACCGTACCCGAAATCGGCGAATACACGTCTGATGCTGCTTTCACACTCTCCACTGCGGCTGCCGTATCGCCGGCATGCAGTTCGGTGCCTACGTCCGGAAGTTCGGCATAAACGATATCTCCAAGTGCCTCCTGGAATTGAGCGCAGGCTTTTCGAATGGTTCGAAAGATGCTGAACACTTCAGTGTACCTTTCATGGAATTCCGACAATGTAATCAAAGAATCGATGCATTTTTTTTGGTACAAGAGAAGATATTCAAGAAAAAAAGATATTCATGATAAACCTGAGCGAAAGTAGTGATGCCGACGGTGCCGATTTCATCCTCCACAGAAACCCATTCGTGTTTTTTCGTGTATCTTCGTTCTGCAAACAAAACTTTGAGAGAACTGACGATCACGTCAATTCCAGATCAGCACAGTTACCACCATACAGCCGGTATGTTTTGCAATCATTTCGCTGAACGAAAATCAGATCATCTCGAAATTTGTGGCGAAGAACAGGAAAAAGTAATGAAAAGAGAAACCTGCGAAAAGTGCTGATGAAGTAGACAATGAGCGAGTGAGTTGTGGCAAAGCGCTTCGAGTTAGAAGTGAAAGCCTTGGAAGAGCACGTAGCAGACTTACTGAAGCCATTTTACCGAATTCTTTCGAGTGGTTGTTTTCTCCGATTGGCACACCCGAGTCTATGATCAAGTCAGTTGGATTTAAAAAAAAAAAACAACAACGAACCTAACAATACCCGATTCTGAATATCATGACACCACAAGCGTTCAATCGTTCAAACAAATACAGCACATATATCTGCGCCTATCAAACTAAGAACACATCATATCAATAGAAAGCAAACAGCGCAAACGCGGAATGTTTGGGAGTGAGCTTTGATCTGAATCTAAATCTCGATAGCAACAAACCAGCAAACTTCCAACTTTCCATGTGTTGTTCAACATTTAAAAATATTCAAAAATTGGATGACATTGGTGGAAACCATAGCATAGCTTCACATCGATTGAAATCTGATATACCTTAAAGGTGACAGATTATAACCACAAAAAAAGAAAAACAAAATCCTTGAATGTGATACAATAGCAAAACTTTGAAGATGGCGATTTTTTTTTGACATTACTCGTTGCTGAATGATTACAGGCAATTCGCCACAAGCACGAAAGAGACTGGCATTGCAATGCAACTCGCCTAATAAAACAAATAGCGAATGTCTCAATATGTTTGGCTTGGGAAATGACTCGAATGAGAAAGTAATCAATGAAGAGGGACTCAAATACCAAGATCGACTATTCCAACAAAACAAATCGGAGCAATTTTTGAGCAACTTAAAGGTTTGATACTTCGACAGCGAGTGAATTGGAATGATATATTGCCCTAAATCTGTGAATCGAACTCGAGAACTTAATTCAGGTCACAAACTGATGTTATGGACCAAATTTAGGTGTAGCTGCAAATGTCGATCTCGATCTACGAAGAGCCAAATAGTTCCTGATGTCTCTGAGTATAAGAACCATGAGTTTTCTTCCGGTGAGTACCAGCCATCGATAACTTACAAGAGATCTATCCAGTTGTTTATCGCAAAGAATTTAGATTCATCTGAATCAGAACTAATAGAAAGGGGAGAATTCGTATGAATGAAACAATCAGCATCAATTTTGGAATCATTTGATGGAATATCGCATTCAAGATTTTGAATTAATCTTAAACCTTTTGAGTAAGTTAATTTATCAAATCTGCCATTTTCCAGTGAAATTCTCATTTGGTTGTTCAGATCATAGTGTTCCATTCAGAAACAACTCATCCTTAACACAGTCTAAAATCAGTGGAATTAGGAGCAAAGTTCAATAAAACATTAAAGTGCATCAAATACGTGTTCATCTATACTTTTCTGTGTCCTTGTTCCGTTTTCAAAATCACTTCAAGACGGTCGCTATAAACTGCCTATCTGCCTTACTATTGGCAAACGTAAGTTTTATTAAAGCATTTGTCCAACTGAGAATACTTTAACTGAGTGCAAATAATCAAGGAACAAACTATAAACCAGTTTTTCACAATCATTCATGTACTTTAGTGAATTTCTTAATCCGATTACCGGACCATATTTCAAGTTTCTATATAATTTCAAGTTTCTGAAGCACTTTAAGAGAGCGAACGATTGCTTCGAGTTTTCAAAAACAACGAAAAATTGTCATAACAACAATTAAATTTTATGTTAAAGTCCCTAAAAATCCAACTTATATGGTGAAAGTTTTGACTTATTCCAACGACTGAATGAACTAGCATCCAGATTCTCAACGAAAGAATCATTCATCTAGAGCGTTTCTTAAAAATTACGAGCGAATTTCAAACGAATCCAATTGCTTGCTGTGGTAAACAAGTGAATTTCATATCAAAAGTTCATTTGCAGTTGTAGCCATTGGTTTCATTACTATAGCTAATATTATTGAACATTCTTATCAACATAATCCAAAAAATGGTGCTAAGTAGAAATGAATAAAATTCGTTATCAGTGAACACAAACAATTGTCATTGCTGCACTATGACGGCTTTGCGATTTTGTTATCGTCTCCAATAAATCATAAACATCGGCGGTGATGAAGGAATGCTATAATCTCCATCACAAAACAACCAACAATACGGAGTATAGACAAATGAGAATGTTGAAGGGGAGCAAAGAGTTGCCATGATAAAACTTTTACAAGTTCAGTGATTTTCTTAGAGGAGGAAAATTTTTCATTTTCCAAATGACTTTCCTGAAAATGAGATGATTTATGAAAACTCATCCCGTTCATCTGCAACTTTAATGGTCGGAAAACTTGAATTGACGGTACGAAGTCAGTGGATTGGTGGCTAATACTGCACACAACTATCTCAAAACAAGTTCTGATGAGTTTGGGGCAATATGATGGGAATCGGATATAATGTCGAGAACGATGGGTATAGTGAATATTCTGGGTATATTATCGAGAACGTATTGGATACCATGAATACGAGGACGTGTAAGTTTGGATCCTAATATTCGAATTAGTAGTGATCAATGCACCAGAAAATATGATAACAATAACAATAGCAATATTAAAAGTAATAATGATAATCATGACAGCAATAATAAGTATCATTAAAACCACAATGTCATTACTTATAGCTCGAGAACAATCTGCTGGAAAATTAACGAACAGAAATTTCTGTCAAAGTGGGTATCGATCATTCAGAGCGAACAACGAGTGATGATGTTTTAAGAGACTTGTTCAGCAATTGATGCATGCGTTAGCATTGGTTTCGTTATGAATTCGAAGTGTAATACTAGTCAAACACTTTCAATCGCTATGTTTTCCGCACATACACACATTCTATCCATTCCCAAAACAGGTCGAAGGCAGGCAGCAGCTGTTATCAATCATAAACTCCTCTTAAAGTCAGTAACAAAATCAATAAACTTCGCAAAAAAATCACATGTCTACAGTCAAAACCGTGATCACAAGCAAAGAATTCGATTTTGACGATAGAATTGTGAAATTGAAATCAAAACGTTCGACATCAATTGAAATGATTTACTGCGCTCATAGACGAGTAATCGTGAAGGAATTTCACGATGAAATGGAAGAAAATGTGAAAGTTTCCGACAAAATCTGGCGACGACCAACTGAAAACATGGATGAACAACTGAAAATGACACTAATGGTGAATTGCCGACGAACGGTGAAGGCCACTCAAGAACAAGCCATCATCTGATATGAACTGAAGAGAATTTTCAGTTGAATTGTGACGGTTGGTTGAATGCTGCTCACAAATGTTATTTGGTGGTTTCACAAACAAATCAGCTTACGATGATAACGTTACTTGCTCGTATGATAGCATTACTTTTCACATGCAATAGTTTTGTGTGCTCATAATACGATCGCATCGATATCAATCTAAAACACAAAAGAATCAAACAATTTTTTGCTTCTCCCCACTACAAATGTGAACTTCATCGATCGCACGCATTATCATATCGATTAAGAGTCTCATTAATGCCGATGGAACAAAAGACAAAATTCAATAGTTCAAACTCAATTAATAGAGAATTCTTTTTCGTAAAAAAGTTTGGAATGAGCTCATTTGCGTGTGATAATTTTTGGAGAGACATTTCCAAAGAAATTTTAGCATTTCAAAAGATAACAGTGATTTGGAATATGGATAATGCTTTAGAAACCGGAAAATTCGACGCTGGAAATCATCAACTTCTCAATCTTAACATTTAACTTCCAATAAACTGATCAGAATGAGAAGAAAATTTAGTTTTGTAAAAATTCATTGCTCTGTGAGCACATCAAAACCTCTAGAAGCTTAACCACGGATAAATTCTCGCGATGAACCAATCATTAGTATTGGAATCAATCGCAGTATTAGAATCAAAATCTCAAGCAGAACTGACAATGAGTTGTGTGCATATTGCATGCATGGTTCGAAAACGTTTGAATAAAGATAGTTAATATCGTTTCAATGTGTTTTTTGTGTGTTAGCGATAACGTTAGCGATAACGAGACCAGACACTCAGCAATCCAATACGTTAGTGATTGTGTTCAAAAAAGATATTGCTTTGATCAGAACGAATAAATCTTACTGATCTTATAACATACCTACCATTCAATTGGTACATTTTCATTCATGAGCGTTGTTCAAATCAATTGATGATTACCAACGCACTGAATTCATTTAACGTCAGTGCTTTCATCAATAATTTTAATACTCACTCATCTTATCTTTTAAACTGACCAAAAGTTAAGCTTGCGTATTTGTAGCAAAAAAACCCATTTTCAAGCATCTGTTGATTGATATTCAATGTTTTCTTTACTTTTGCATTTGACACTTCGATAAGCATACATGCAGTTGAAAGCACTACGTTTGTGACTAAAACGAACCAAACGAGAACGAGTATAAAATCAAACAAATTGTTTATTAGTACTGAATGAACGTGAATGTATGAATCAACAATAATGACTTGAATGATCAATCACAATAGCAATAATAACAGTAATAACTATGTTGGTGATTACTGTCATTATTATCATTATTATTACCGTTTTCTGCACATGAAACACACATTTTTAAGAGCGTTCGTAACATTGATCAAGCACTTCTTCACCAATGAACAAATTTATAAGTATAATCGAAACAAAACAAAACAAACATTCGAAGAAAAACGAACACATCAAAAATGTTTTTTATGTAATCAAATAAATAAATAAATAAACATTGAATCAAACGAGTGAACAAAATAGATACCTATTTATTCGGGTGGTAAACAACCACCGCCACAAATTAAGCAAACAATAAACAGTGAACAACAACAACAACAATAACAATAACATAACAACAACAGTAATAACCATGATGACAATGATGTGACGACAGTCGAAGAACCAATCGAATAATGAATCAAACAGAATGAAGTCGATGAATTTCTTCACAAGATAAAACAACAATTCAACCGAATAAATGCCATATGCAAATGTTACATTTAAAAAATGAATGAATATGAATTTACCAAATAACATTACTGTTATAAACACATACACACGCAAAAAATGTCTCTCTGATAGTGGTAGGAAAAAGAAACATGGAAAATGAAAAAGGCGAATTGAATTCACTATCAGAGAAAACAATGTAAAAATGATTGCCGAAAATGAATAATGAAAAAACCCGATGATATTATAGAATTTTTCACAAACAAAAAATAAAAGAAAACAATAATCAAATAAGCAATGTGAACAACACACTCAACACACAACAATTTGAAACAAGAACCTGAAATTTAGAGAATTGATTTCACGAACAACTGACTCAAGCAAGTAGCAGCAGCATCATTCATCATCATCACATTTTCTTGGTCACATAATTTCTCTCGAGCGAACGGCTGAAACTAGTTGACGGTATTCAAGAAAGCTCACGCATCATAAGCTGATAACAAACACGACGACTAATCCTTGATATACGTGAGTCAATGAATGCTCGAAAAAATTCTGACTTTTTTGATAAATTTTGACTTCGTCAACGAATTCGTCTCAAAAGATATTGGGATTTAATCAGAAGACGTGAATAAAAAGGGTTGTCTGGAATCAATCCGACACGACAATGAACCACTCAACCTATTCTATCATGCAGCGATTAGTTGGGCTGCTGAATCGCTTGGTAGCAACATCGTCGTAGCCTGAACGAACAATTCGAATGAGGCCCGCAACACTTGAACAATTCAACGCAAAAACACTGGCTGGATATCGCAAAATAATCCACACCTCGGGCAACAAATGCTTTCACTTGATAAACAGAACCATCAAGATCTAAGCATATAGCAAGATTTTTACTGATAGCGCAGTCAGCAGAAGTAATTTTTGTCGATACGATCACTTATACAATCAATTGCAAATCCAGTTACTCAGAGTGCAAAAACTACTCACACGCATACACAGAGCTTTTCCGATAGCACAAACACGCAAAAATGAACAAACAATCCGCATAGAACATGAACCTCCTCAAGTAATTTCACAAGACAAAACTCATACAGATGTGTCTACGAACTGATTTCATACTCTCAAGAAGAAGAATGGGACGGCAGGAATAGAAGAAATCGAATCTGTCAGGAAACTCAGAAACAGAAAATTTCCCTCAAACTAAAAGACTTGAGAGAATATTCCAAAAGTGGTTGAAAATAACATTCGATAAGAAAAAACTGATCAGATAATTGCTGTTCAATGATGCCTAGAAAATAATTTTCAAAAAATAGAATGAGAAATTGTGGAAATTGAGAATGAGATGTAAATAGACTAGAAATTGAAAATTTTCCTTCACTAAAATTCACACCAATTAGACCAAATTTGCTGACTGCCTTTGCGAATGGGCAATCGAGATGAACAAATCACAAAAAAAGACTCAAAATGAAGAGATCAAAAAGCGCTGAGTGAACACGATCAATTAATTATTTCATTACACAACGGTGATCGACTGCTATAGTAATGGCGATAAAATTCAAAGTGACGATGATAATAGCGATTATCCTCATAATAATGATAAGAACAATGATGATATAACATTTGTAATCTTCAATACAGTATTGAAGTTGCCAGTAATTAGTGCTATCAATATGCAATGATGTGAACAATGTACGAGAAGAATGAAATCAAATAATCGAATCTGAAAATTTGATTAACTGAAGAGATAATTTATGAGAGGATTGATTGCCCTCTTTACTGCAAAAGTAAACAAAACGTTAGTGCATGATTATCAGTGTATGTCTGCTGGCTTTTATGTGTATTTCATCGGATGTGCTATGCTATCTAGCGTGTTTTGCTGGTTCAACTGACTGCGATATCAACCGTGGATTGTGCCCCAAAATTCCATCAGATTTCCGTTTCTACTACCCTCAAAATTCTCCAATCTAGTGACGGCTTGTCGCTATCGGTGTAATCCTAGCCAAGTTAATCACAGAAAATTCCATTTAGTCACTCAACAACAACAGTATCACCCAGAACGCAACAGTATCTAAGCTCTTGCCTAGGAGATGTTCTGAAGGAACAATTAGATTACCAAATCGAGTTGGGTATTTGCTTAAAATAACTTTGTGTTGATTTGTAATTTTTTTGTGCATTTCCCTTACTCACATCAAAATGTCCCGATAATGATTTCCAGATGTGCAATTGATCGACTGCGTTGTTCTTCGAAACAAAATACAAGAACAAAAAAAATTATTCTCTATATGAATATAATTTAAACTGAAACGCAATGAAGTTACGTCGAAATTTCGCACTAAAACTTTGCTTCCAATTCGACGATAATTTCCACACACAAAAACGAAAACAATCCAAAAAACAATATTGTTAGAAAAATAATGAAGAGGTCGGCAAATGAAACGTACAAAAAAAAACGAATCGTCGTATGCAAAATCCCTCAGATTTAATTTAATTCGAATACTCACAAACAACAAAACAAACACTTAACAAGGCTGAAAAACCAGTTCAAAAAGACCAAATCAAAAAAGCAATTCAAAAAAAAAAGATGGAGGAGTAATGTTTCCAAGATGACTGTCAACTACAACCAGATAGTTTCAGAAGATGCTTAAAACAAATGGTTAGTCTAAAAGAAACCAATAATTAGATTAGGCGTGATAATAGAAATTAAGAAAGAAACAGCGAAGGCTGAAATCATAAAGAATAAGAAATTCATAATTGAAAATAATTTTTTTAAACGAGAAATCTCACAAATGAGAGTGTGTAATAAAACAACGACTAAATGAAAAGAATGAAGTAATTTATCTCAACTTTTCAAAAATAGAAAATCCTTTTGCAAATTGTAAAATGAAAACGAAACGAATTGAATTTCTAGAATAGTACCAAAGAAATGGGTCGAGTAGAAAAGTGTGAAAGAAAAACGACGATCACAATGGAACCCGAACCGTTCGTCATAAGCAATGTACAACAAGTTAAGCGCTATACAAACAAGAAAACGCAATTACTTACATACCCATAGTTCCAGTGAACAACTCAGTACTTCTGACCGTTTTACATTAATTAATTCGAAACGAACAGACCACATTCAACAACAACAACAACACGAAGAAGTTTGCAAAATTCACTCAAGCAAAAACTCAAAATCTGACGATGACGCGTTATTTGAAGAGAAACTGAGCACAAATTCAAAACCGCTCAATGTTTACTGACAATTTGGTGAATTGCGAGCGAAAATCACGACGACGACAACTGACTGAATCGATTAACAATTCCATGAGACAATCAAAGCAAAATCTGGGTTAATGAATGAACGATTACTTAGAAAAATATTGCCTAAAATCAGTTTAAATTCCGTAAAAATACCATAACATAATGATTCCACACCCACCCACCCATACACAAAATTCTATACAGCAGATATAAACAAAGACAATGGATAAACTATCATCACAATGCAATGTTAATCATAATTTAATTGATCACAGAATCTGATACTAAAAATTTACCGGTAAGAAATATTAATCACTACATCAATAAGGATTGATTGCAAGACGACTCGTATGGTAATAGGACAAAAACGCGAACATAAGCATGATCAAGAAAGACGACTCAAAAGTGCTACAAAAATGGTATATCACATCCTGGATTTATTATCACTATTATCTTTCTGTTGAGTAACACTAGACTGATAATGATAAACGCGTTATCAGTATCACTACTAGTATAGTTTGAAATCACCGTCAATACCTGCATATATGTGTTACGCACTGCGCAAAATGTATTCCAGTCGCACTGCAACATCATTACCTCTTAAAATATGACCACTAAAACGAAACAACATCAACACTGAATGGGAAACAAAGCGAACAATTATTACTACTGTATTCGTGTGGTCGCCCACACACATAATACCGTAATCACAACAGAAAGTATCATAGCATCACCATTCATATAACCGAACAGCCAATCAGATTTCTGCAGAGGTCAGCCAATCAAAATAGAGAGCCGCAATCGCGCGCCCGTTTCAATGAGCAATTATTCTTCTCCCTCTCTCTTAATACGGCTGAGTCACGGAATTGAACTAATATCTTAAGTGATAAATTGTACTATTTCATCCAATTAAAGCATTTCAACTTTGGGTTTTTTCATTCCATACTAAGAAAGCCCTTCCAATGACCACTTTCAGAAACTTAAAGCAAGCCTAAGTTTCATCTCACGTTTGGATGCTATCATAGAGACAAATTTTGATCAGTGAATCGCAAATATCAACAAAACCAACGATTTTTACCTCCCTATGGTCGAAAAGCAATGCAAATGATCATTTTTATTGGACTCGTTCGATTTTGACTAACCATCAGCTATGATACCTTAATGACCGTACAAACAGTCAGTGTACAAAGGTTCTCTTGCATGAAACTTACTTCACAAACTGAATTCATCGAATAATACCCACACAAACGTATCGCTGTTTCGATTGGGACTGTTGGTTGGAAACTCGTTTCTTTAGAAAATGATTGAATATAATAAAAAAGATGTTATGAAATTTAAAATTGAAAATTAGTAACATTCTGACAGTAACAAATCAGCACAAACAATACATATACAGTGCAATAAAATAACAATAATAAACAGACATCAATTAACTCTTGTTGAGATACATTCAATCATTTAAGAATCAATGAATAATGTATCTGTTACTCAGATAAATATCGAACTTGATCAATGGATAAATCAATAAGCGATCCATCCGATCGATCAATCAATAAAACGAAACAATTAATGAATGAATAATAATTCCTGAACAATTGAAACGTTTCGGTGATAGACAACAGACATCATTTAACAAAGACCCGATCGAGCAAGTTGATGAATTTGTTTCATACTGAGAGATGAACATAATCAAAATAAAAACAATAATAACAACAACAACAACAAAACACACAACTTATCGTTAAACTATCGCGTAAAATCACTTCATTGATCATTGATCAATCGATTATCATTCACTGATTCTGTTTTCATCAATGAACAATGAGACCGTTCAGGTCGAGTGGGCAGATTCGTACAATTTTACATATTCAATATTTCACGACCCAAAAAACCAGAAAGAAGTTTGTTCGGTGGCAATCAAGCAAATAACATACTATCATCTAAAATTATATCAGACTGGGATCAAAATCTGATAGCGATTCAAAGTGTCGTCGGATATGTCCGAATCGTCATGAATATTGGATTCAAGGAATAATCGAAACGACCAATACTTTTTTTCGAAGGTCAGGACTATTGTTATTGTTATTCTTCTCATTATTACAATTGACTTTACACACACGCACAGACACACTTAAGTGGTGATGAAAATACTTTTATAAATACAAACACACACACACTATTACAGTATACACATGTTGCGTTGAAAGCTTCTCTGCTCTATATATCTATGGATCATACAGAAGCCGATAAATGGCATCGACGATCACTTTAGACACCGCAACTTCTTGCGGCCAGAACGCTGGCCAAAGTTTGCGGTTGCATACCCGGTGGCATCTGAAGGGAGTTCATCGAGGCTTGCGCGACAGCCGCCGAATTAGCGCCTTGACTTAGTGCTAGTAACGAGGTGACCGCGCTTTGCGACATCAAACCAACGCCATTCGGTGATCCAAGCAGATCGCTACTATCCGTCACATTCGGATTGTTGGAAGTGGATGACGGCTGTGTGGATAAGTTTTGTTGCTGCTGTGAGGTTTGTGATTGATGTTGTTGCTGTTGCTGTTGTTGCTGGACTCGTTGCTGCTGACTGACTGGTGAGGAACCGTCCGGGGTTCGTGGCGAATGGTGTTCACTTAAACGAAACAGCTAGACAGGTAATTGGAACCTCATTAAGAATACAAATTGGATGGAAAAATTGAAATGAAATAACCGTTGACTTCTTCGAGAAAAACGAATAGTTCAATTGCCCACATTTAAGTGCTGATTTCAAATTTTCCCTGTTCATACGCTAGTCTATAGTGGTAAAATTTTTGTGATCATAAATCCTGACTAAGGACCAAGTACGGTCAGTGCAATACGAAGGTTAAACAAATCAGGATTACTCATTTAACGAGATGAATAACAACGAACCAATTGACCAACCTATTGGCATTGATAGGTGATTGATTACTGAGGTGTGTCAACTGCTGTTGTTGTTGATTCGCTATTGTAGCGGCTATTGAGAGAACACCGTTAGCATGCGTTGCTTCATGACCCATTTGCTGGGAGCGTTGACGAAACGATCTGCCGCAGAACTGACACGAGAACGGTTTGGCACCGGTGTGGATGCGTTCGTGTTGATCGACGTGTGACTTTTGCGTGAAACGCTTCGGACAGTAGTGACATTGATAGGGTCGATCGTTCGAGTGGATTCTCAGATGTTGCTGTAAGCCGCCACGAGCCTTGAAACGTTTACCGCACTGTTGACATTCATGCATCCGCATCACCCGACACTCCTCCATGTGCACTCGTAACTGCAATCAATTTAATAATGATAATGAAAGTATTAATAATAATGATACCTTGATGACCAAATAATGCCTAAAGATGTCATTATTCCTATTCTGATTGCTTGAAAAAAATAAGCGTATCTCAGCGCTAGCATACAATTTCATTCGTACGATCAATTTGTACTGTACTGGACTCGTCAAGCATTCTACACTGCACACATCTAATTAAAGCAATTGCACAATTCATTATCATATCATTGAGAATAAAGGTTTTCCAGAAAATTTAGAAATTTTTTGAACGTTCCAATGAAATTTCATGAGTTGAAGCTTGAGCGAAACATGCAAAGTGATTCGGCGGACAATTAGGAAAGATGCAAAACACTGAAACTGTAAGAAAATTCTGCATAAATATGTGAACATGTGAAAATTTTCAATTTCAAATAACCGAATATATGTGACAGTATTATAATTCTTGAATTTTCATGCTATGGATATTCAAATTAATCTTTTCAAGATCAGTTTGCAAGCACTTCAAACTGTATTTTTCTACGATCATTGCCGGTGTCCGGTTGTTTAGTTTGATTTGTCCTCTTTGGCGGACAACAATCAAATCAGCTCAAAAAAGGTTTGTTCAAGTTCCTTTTGTGGTTTATACGATGTCAATTCATCAGCTAAACTTCCAGCGAATAATTGTTCAGGTGTTTTCAGATTCACAGTACTCACTCTATCATCATCACAATATCAATTTGCAATCTCTCCGCAATCAATGATAATGACACAAAATGAAATGCTTGGCGAGCGACTCACGCAAAATTTACACGTAATATAATACGCTAATAATATTACCTAACATTCACACGTAGTATTATTACCTTACCTCGCAAGGTAATCGCAAGGTAAGGTAATAATACGCTAAATTCATGAAGTTTCCTTGTCAGATCATGTAAAACTCACAGTCGGAATCCATCTGTTCGATTCTATTATACACTGAAACCTAACTGATGACCAACTGATACATCGGAGGAAAGATCTTCAAAACTGAAAACGATAAGCGGAAATATTTCAGTTCCGAAGTACGAGGACGTTTGATAGTAGTAGCAAAAATAATCGTAATGATAAGAATAATGATAAGAACAGTCGAAGTGATGTGAAACAAACACTGGATGTGGGAAAACGACGAAAACGTTACAAGCATCCCGTGGAACAAGTGCACGAAATAATCAAGTATTTAAAAACAACAAACGTACACGAAATTCGATTAGAACAACAAGAAATTGTCGAAATTTGCTATCGAACACGAGAGCAGGTTGATTCTTATTTTTATAGGGATAATAATACACCGTTAAGTGTTTCATCTTTCATTTTTGCTTTGGTCATTTGTGTGCATTTTGATCTGTTTGATTGATCTGTTCAATTTTTACTGCTTATACTTTTGTTCAATTGTCCGTAAAGTTTGATCACAATTAAAGATCAACAATTGATTACAGCTAATGAAAGACGAGTCTATGTTAGAAATAAATGCACCGTTGATATTAGTGGGTGATGTTCATGGTCAGTATGAGGATTTAATGGGCGTATTCGAAATGAACGGTTTTCCGCCTGATAAGTAGGTTTTATTCTTTTATCTGGGTATCGTATCCTTATCAATGGCTATATGCCTCATCAATACCGAGATTGTGCTCATGACTCAGAGATTTTGACCCATATCTATCTCCCAATCACCTAAAATTGAAATGTTTTAATATGCGCTGTCTAAAAAAGGTTTCTGTACAATGATTTAAAATCATTCAAATCAAAATGACTTCAAATCATGCTGATGAGGCGCAATAACTTCGTATCGCTCATATGATTTCAAATTTATGAGAAGAAGCGATTGAGAGCTGATTGAACTGATTGAATTCAGACGTTTTTTGTTTCTTGGTGACTATGTGGATCGTGGTGAGAATTCAATTGAAACAGCCGTATTGTTATTTTGCTTAAAATTGATATATCCGAATGAAATATTTCTACTACGTGGTAATCATGAGACGAAATTAATTAATCGGTATGTGAAACTGTTTTACACACTCAATGTTTACTAAGAATTTGATATCATAATGCTTCTGTGCTCAAATTCACGGTCATTCACACCTAAAGCTATGCGCAATTGAATTGTAAGGCAACACAACTTCTAGAGTGTATGGCTTCTACGATGAATGTGCACGTCGTTATTCGAAACGTTTATGGCAAATCTTTCAAACAGTTTTCAATTGTTTACCGTTATGCGCACGTATTAGTTCACGTATTTTTTGTATGCACGGTGGAATTTCACAACAAATCAGCACGTGGACAGCAATGAAGAAAATTCGACGACCTTTAGAGATTCCAGATTATGGAGTGCTTTGTGATTTGCTATGGGCTGATCCGGATAGTACGGTGAGTAGCGCACTGAACTGCACTGATCAAAACTAAACCTATGACTGCTTTATGAAGGATTTCATCGGAACAAACTGCAAAATCTGAACGGATAGATAAGAAATTGAAACAATTTGAAGTGCAGTCGGTCAAAGACAAGATTTTGAGATGTCGAGTTATTGGGCTTATTTATCGATGAAGTTCAGGTGAAAGGTTACGAGGAGAGTCCACGTGGTGTGTCAAATGTCTTCGGTGAAGATGTTCTAACGGAATTTTGTCGTAAGATGGGCATTGATATGGTGGTGCGGGCACATCAGGTGAGTGACAGTGACAGCAACTTTTCGCTTGCCATGACAAAATAAATTCTGATTCGTGATCGTTGACCATCTATGCCTATGTTTCCGCATGAAACTCATTTCACTGAACACTGTCATTGCCCCAGTATTTTCACAAATAATATCACCATTATCGCTCTTGTTATGGCTAAGTTAAAAGCAGTAACTCGTTTCAGTTCTATTTATGCTACTCATCCAACATTGATGAATTCCCACAAGAGTTTCCAGGTAGTACAAGATGGTTATGAATTTTTTGCGAATCGCCGTTTAGTGACCATATTTTCGGCACCATTCTACTGTGGTCAATTCGACAATGCAGCCGCCATGATGGTCATTGATGCGAATCTCAAATGCAGTTTTCGTATAAGACGTCCGGTTGATCATGCATGGATTAAGAGGACACCCAGAAGTTTGTGTTGCGTTCATTCTTTTTTCTTTAGAAAATTGCCTGGGGGACCAAACATAAAAAATCAGCTACCAAAAAAAAATCAGTACTAAGTCACTGAACAGACAAAATTCATCGAGCAGCAGATGAACTGAGAATCTACCACAATATATGTCTGCGAATAAAAAAAAGGAAGAGAACCGGAAGATATTGAAGGAACATTTCTTTGCCCATCTTGAATGGCGATCTAAACCGGATTACAAATATTACAATGCCTTGATGGTGCCATCATACTCGATAGAATCTCCTCCATATTTTTCAGCTGTTTTCAGCTGTGGAAAAATGAAAAATGCAAATGAACTCATCTTGCTTTTGCGTTTAAATTTGATTGTGTGCAATGAAAGGAATGAATATTGTTGAACACAACAAATGCTTCAAATTCCTCAATTTTGATCACTTTAACAGTGCAGAAGCTATCGCATTTCAGGAGCTAGAAAGCGTCGTCGAAAAAAGAAAAAACGTCGCAGTGAGAAAAGCCAACGAAGTAAACGCACTTCTTCCTCCTCCTCTTCCACATCAACAAAAAAGACCCAGTCCTCAGCAAAAGATTCAGCCCCATCATCAATTCAATCTCAACCCACTTCATCAGTATTACCTCCTCCTTCTTCTTCTTCTTCAAAATCTGAACGGAATTCGAAAAAAAGCGTTTCGGAGCGTTCCTCAAAATCCAAAAAGTCTCGACAACAGCAACAACAACCACAGAAATCACAACGATCAACTGAAGATACTGATGAGATGTCATCCAGTGAACAAAGTTCAGCGGACAGCTGGATAATTGCTTGTCAACAGAAGAGTACCAAGTCAAAAAAATCAAAAAAGGTTTGAGAACTTATAATTACTATCACGCATCATTACTGTGATTATTCTTGACACCATAATGATCACAATTACTATTCATGTGATTACTATTGCTGTTATCATTGTTACAGTTGTTATTGCTGTCAGTATCATTGTCATCCATATCACGATTGTTACGACCTCGGCTAGATCAATTTCTATCATTCTTATCATTCTCAAGAACACTTTCGTTTGATAATTCAGTTATGAGAGAGAGAAATAACGGTCACTTTCTTGCAGGAAAGCGCGATCTGACAAATTCAGAATGATCAAACAGTACAACGACTTGTTATGAAATACAATAAGTCAATGAAGCATTTTAGCTGAACGCTTTTCACTGAGCGTTCATCGATAATCTCCTATCAAAAACCTTCAATCACAATCGATACTCAAATTTCAATCAGAACCATGATAACAAATCTTTCAAAACTTGTATTCAACTTGCATTTTTGCTCACTCAATCTACCGTTCTACTAGCAATTCTTCACCAATGTTATTTTCATTTTTGCGTTCAATAAATTTTTTGAAACTGTTGTTTTGGTTGCCACAGGATCGCGAGAAATCCACGGTTTGCATAAAAAAGACTCACAAAGACATTCTTGACACCATAATTATCACACTTACTATTCATGTGATTACTATTGCTGTTATCATTGTTAGAGTTGTTATTGCTGTCAGTATCATTATTATCCATATCACGATTGGTACGATCTCAGGTAGATCAATTTCTATCATTCGTATCCTTCCCAAGACTATTTTCGTTTAATTAGTCAATTATGAGAGAGAAATGAGGAGGTAGGATGATGGGTCGGTATATCTTTTATGCAAAAGTATCATTCCCATTCTTTCCTCTTTTCCTACATGTTTAGAACAGAAATCACGAACAAAATATCAACAAATTTCTTGCCATCATCATAGAGTTTTAAACCCCTCATGCACTGACCTGTTCGATCATCGAATAATTACAACAAGCCCGTAGTTTTTGTTTGCTACAGCCAACTCAAAGAAATAAATAGATTTTTTTTGATAGACAAGTGATCGAAAATCACCACGCCGCTCCTTTCTCATCACTCGATCGTTATCTCATTCGGATCGATAAGATCCCAAAAAACACCTCTCACTAAAACACCAGTAACCAGTTTCACTGTTCAATGACATTCAGTAGGATGATGGGTCGGTTGGTCGTCAAACTGACTGACGTCCCAACGAACACATCCAACACGGCGCCGGTCGTTCACGTTCTTCTTCTTCCTATCAGAAAAACAAAAATGTGTAAACGAAAGTTTTCCTTTGTTTGAGCTTCGAATTGAAAAAATGCGACGACAGTGTTTTTTGCAGCTTCATTTTGATGTGTGCTCACCTCTTGCACGTAACTAAAAACTCATTTGAAATACTCAACATTCCACTCATCAACTCACAGACACAACCGTTCAACAGGTATTTAAAACAACCACCACAAGCCATCATAGATAACGAAAAACGATTGGAGACGAACAACGCAAAATCATAAACCATCGATCAGCTTTAGAGCTCATCAAATGCCTTTGAAGATACGCAAATGCTTCACATTTGTTTTTGTTCTGATGGACGCATTATGCCCCAGTATCTCAAAGTACACTTTTTAATGTTATCACAAAAGTTTTCCGATTGACTAGCTGGCAAAATAGAGCAGAATAAACGATTAGATACAATTATCAGTCAGGAATGTCTTCTAATCCTATAGAGTTGTTCCAACATCTCCAACTGATAAGAAACATCCGCATATTCTCAACGAAATCGCCTGGCAGAGAAGTTTCAAGAATGAATGATACGATAGAAATTAGGAAACTAAGGTAGACTGTTCTCTGAGAATGTTTTGAGCAATTCATCAACAAGATGATATGCATGGCGATCAGCAGTCAAGTAGAGTACTTGGACAATTCTAGTTGAGCAAATCATAGGTGCAAAAGTTGTTCTATGATATATTATCGTTTCGGCATGTTGCTGGCATTTTGCAACGCTTCACGTACATTTTACAGTAAGATTCAGTGGTAATTCTTCACTCATTTCGCTGTCTACACAGTGGACAAAAAAATAATCACACATTGGTTCAGTAGAAAAGTTCTTTCGACTATGTTCTTTGTGGATTTTTTGCTTTTGACGATAAGTCTTTCGATTTTCCGTAACAAAAATCATACAATGTACACAACATCACACAATGTTGCATCAGACAATCGCCAACCCGTAACGTTACACGACAGAATGCGATGTTAAATCACCAAGAGAAACAACAACTTACAAGTGCTTGATCGGCCCATTTCTTCGGGCAATAATTACATTTGATAAGGCCATCGTGTGGCGTTGATCGATGCCTAGTGCTGCGTGGAACCATTGTTGGTGCTGATGAGACACTGGCCTCATTGGCCGTGTTGCTAGCATTCGCTGCATTCGTTGCACTCGAAGCATTACCGTTTGCGGTACCCGTACGAGACACTTGAGCCGATGTGGACCCGTTTTGATGCGGATTATGATGGTGATGATGCTGGTCATAGGATAGACCAGCAAATGGTGAACCTAAAATCCAACTGGCTCTCACAACACCAAACTTAGACTACTCAACCAAATTGTTTTGTAGATCAGAAAGCGGGCATCAATTTCTGAACAACTGATTTTAAATTGGACGCTATCAACTCATTGTCCGCAAGCACAGTTAGCACAGCTCAATGCTGAAATTGATGACACGCGTTCATTGCATTGGAATAAAGCAAAAAGTTCAAAATTTCTTCAATTCATTGCAATTTTGCATTCTCGTTTTAAATTATCTCATTGTCAAACATTTCAATGAATTTTTAAGATAGCTGAATTAGAATTGCGTCCAATTTGCCCACGACAAACAAGCGAGAAATGTTTTCGAGGTTTTCAAAGACAATCAATTTCACCACCAAAAAAAGACGACTAACTAAGCGATGCAGACGAAGCTAGCAGATGATCAGTGGCTGAATTCGAATTCAGTGCAGCGGCGTTCTGTAAGTGACCATTAAGCTGACCCATACCAAGAATACCACTCATATCGAAATGTGGCTCTGAAAAAACCAAAAAATAAACAGTAATCATAATTATTATTTTTACTTGGACATCGAGTGGTTGTTTTATCAATCACAGTGAGCGATCGGCGTAATATTCATTTTATTTAGAGTTATGATTATTTATTTGATTGATACTTGGCAACGATTAATTATGCAAAGCATTCACGACAACTAATTAATTACTCGTCTGTGTTCAGTTGGCCTGCTCGTCTAGCCAGCGGGGTGGCGTAAATTGAGGCTAAAACAGTGTGCACGGAAACGCGAGCATTGTGGCCAGCAACGTTGCAAATGTTTGATAGCCTGGCCAATCCAGGTACTCCAGGTAATTCTGCCACTTTAATAACTACTGCCCAACAAGAACCACTCCACTTCTCGCCGCTTTCTAGGACGTATAAACGAACGCACAGAGGCGAATTCCGTTTGCAGTTCAAAATCTTAACTGGTACTCCAAAGCGCAGTCAGACAATGCCAGACTTACAGATTCTGGTGCAACATTTCTTAAGAATAGTATATTTTCTATACCATATTTGTTTCGTCAAGTTTTCTTCATCTAGCGAAGCGATATGAACCTCTTTCATACGAGAAACAATGGATAACATGATAGAATTTGCGAAATCTCTGTATTTTTGCAGGATAGCAACGAAGTTAGTTGCGTTCAGAATGCTGCACTTACCTTGTTTCAAAGGATGATTACTGAGCAAACTGCTAACACCCGTTACGTCGATTGGTGAATCTGCAAAGAGCAGAAGCAATTTACACCGTTGAACAAACAGCAACGTTACAAAACATGAAGACCACAAAACACAGCAATGAAACTATACCAAAATTGTATCAAATGAATGGAATTTGGCAAAATTTTCATGAAATGAAGCAGTGACTTCAGAATTAATTTTCCAATTTGGAAGATGACACATTCTTTTCAGCACATTCTTTACATACTGATATACAACGCGTTTCGAATAGCTTCTGGCAGATATATCATCCGTAATGGATTTTTGAAACGTTCACGAATCGCCTGGTCGGGATCATATTCTCGGAATGAATTTCCTCCTATAGTTTCCCTCCCTTCTTCCCTCTTGATAGTCTTCTGCCATTCAATTAGATGCAATTTGAATAATCAGATGTTTATCATAAACTTAGAATTATTTATATTAAAAAGTCGATTTGTCCAGGTCGTCATTTCATTTCACATACTTGCAAACTGCTTGTTCATTTCAATTTTTAAAATGTGAATCTCGATATCCTCATAACCTTCTGAAGAACCACCGGTCAATCGATGCTTTTAGAATCGTTATTAAACATCAATGATACTATTATTGCTTCATCATCACTGCAGTTGATGCAATTGTATAAATAATTCTAAGTTTATGATAAACATCTGATTATTGTCACTATGTCTATTGTTATTATTATCACTATCAGTACCAAATTTGTTGATATCAGTTCGGTTTAGAAGATATTGTTGTATAAACGTACCGTTGCCACTTGTTTGTCGATTCAGACCGTTTTCATTACCCGTATCAGCATTACCGTTTTGTACAGTGTTTCCATTGGCACTCCTTGACTGCTGTTGTAGGTGGCCGTTTGTACGTAAATTATTCGCGTTTGCAGTTGAATTGCTCGAATTGTTATTATTACTACTAGTGTTGTTGTTGTTCGTACGTCTTGCCGATTGAATTGTATCGGATGAGGACGGCGAGCACGATGTGGGAGACATCTCGCTTGGTGACGACGACAGATTCTCTCGAGAACTGAAATTTTCCTTGGCTTTGTGTGGACAAAAAGATTCCAACATACGAATAAGCATTCCACTCTGTAATTTTCGCCATGAAAATGGTCATCATTCCGATGTGGAAGAAAACTGGCACATAGATGAACTTTTGCTTCGGCACAATTAGAATTCAACGGACTTATCGAAATTCCGCGCTTACACCAAAACCAATCGAAACTTTTTCGTCATTTATCAATAGAAAGAAGAAATGAAGCGCAAAAGAAACTGAATTCCAATTTCTTAAAACATGTTTCGTTCCGTTTTTTCTAACGAATAATATGATGTGATGCATCTAAAAAAACAAAAAGAGATAGTCACACTGAATCAAAAAATTAGTTCATAAGAAAAGACCTTCAAATACTGAAAAAAACCTCCAAATTCTTCTCTGATAATAAACACACACACACACAAATGAGATCGAAAGAACGACGACGAATAGGCAAAAAGAATACGGTAGGTGCTACGTGAATAACTTCACTCGCATATTCGTCGTTCACAATATTATTAGAAATGCACTCGTCGTCTCTTTTTTTTCATCTATATCTCGTTCACACATCATGAACACAGTTTTGATCGAGTTAATGAATTGAAATGGTGGTACAACACACCCACAATAAACGAACAATCAAATTAATGCATAATACACATTTAAATGAATGATTCGAATAAAAATTCAGATGATTTGTTTGAGATGATGAATGGAATTATTGATAGCAGATTCATATGAACATTCAAGATATTCATATGAACACACAACACTTTCAGTTCTTTCAGTTAGAAATGGCACGGTAAATCCTTTTCAACATTTCATCATTTTTCTATGCAGGCGCGTATGTAAACGTACAAAACTGCACCATGGAAGAACGCCGCATATCATAAGAAAAATAAGCAATGGGTCTCGTTGAAGCTACATTTTCGGTAGTCATCGATCAAACGAATTGTGGATAGCAGCAACTCTTTAACGGCAAAAGGAACTCTTTAACTAAATACGAAACTGAATCGTTCAATATGTTCAGAGGTCAACATGTTTTGTGATTCCACTAAAATGTGAGAGGAAGTGAAGTTTTTTTCTAAAACTAAAACAATTGTGCAAACTATGAAAGCAAGCGAACGAGCATGAATGCAGTCAAATCAATTGGGCTAACTTAAGACTCAAGAAGAATGCCGACATCTAACTTAGAAAAAGTAAACAAATCCAGGGTGTTCTTGCTTCTCACAACACTCAGGAAAAATAACCGAAACGGTAGATTATCATGGCTACATATCAAAACTCCTTTCAACATCGGTTATATGGGATCAAGCGATCAGGCCAGAGTTTCAACCACAACCACCTCAACATTGCCTTCAACAGTCTCAGGTTGCTGATGGCCTAACAGCGAACGTAATTTTCACCTATCATAACTAGCAAGTATCCACTATTTAAGATCATTTGAGCACAGGTCGTACTGAATCTCAAAATTCCTACAAATGAGCATTTTCAGTTGACATGTTCATTTAAATAAGTTTATGAAAAGACGATATTGATGATGATGAATGAATGCCGCCTAGTAAGTATGACATTTGCAATGCTCTTAGTGTGAACGAGCAGAAAATGGAACGATTGAATGCATAAACGCTTGAAAGACGATGATTTTGATACGGTATAAGACGGAATGCGAAGAATAATGTAATGAAATTGAAGAATAATGATCTGATATAGGGATTATCATTTGCTGATAGTGGCAAAAACAAAATTTCCACAAATAATTGATTGACAGCGATTGATCAATTGATCAACGGCGATTGATCAAACTGATAAGATTCATCTTGTTTTCTTGTCAACGAAATGATAACAAGAGATTTCGACACAAAAAGCACTGATAATCGCAACAAATGATTATAGAGTTTAGTGCACTTACCCATTAACTATAACCTGAGGATGTCGATGTGGCAACGCTAAATTCGCTAATGAATTCTGATCGACTCGAGCCGCAGAATTCACTTTCAGCATCGCTTGTTCTTTAGCCACTATACTTGCAATCATATCCAAATCTTGGAACTGAAAATTCACAACAAATCATTTCGAGGATGGCAAATATGAGATGGAAACAAACAAAAAAACTGAAAAATGGTCTAAATCCCTGAAAAGTTTAGCACCAGTTCATATTGGATGATGGAAATCGCTGAACATGGATTTCAACCTACTCTGAAATTCAGATTGAGAACATTGTCGGTGTGATGGCGATTGCCACCCGTAAATGAGCACATCTCATTCATTTTTGCGGCCGTGAACCCAACTGCTGGCAACTGAGATGGGCTGTGGCTGCCAGCACTTTGGAATGGTGCTAAGAAGGAAAACAGAATGCAACAAGTATTCAGATGGGTGCTGCTTGTTCAGAGTGTTGCGGGCCACTTCAAGGTAATCTAACGTGCTTTAACGTTAACGTTGCCCACGATTGGTACACTACGAACGGATATCATACAAGCAAATAGATCAATCACAGCAGTAGACAGTTGTAGATCGATGAATAGCTGAGGATGTGAATATCAGTATTGATAGAATCGGTGAGCTGAATTGCTCCAAAATTATGATAATAGCGTTGGAATACTATCCGACAACTGGAGCACAAAGCCACGTCAAAAATTGGAAACGGAAGAGTCTCCCGTAGAAATTCAATCAATTCATCAATCAAACAAGTTCACACGTTGAAAGATGAGAATATATTTTTTTGAGGAATTGGCTGAAAATATATTTTCTTCAAGAGACAGATAAAATTTATTGATGCGACGACCAACACAACGACTTAGGCGCAGAACAACGAACAACGATAAATTTGTATTCGTTTCGTGTATTGTGTATCCGGAACGTTTATCACGGCAAGCAACAATTTCGAGTGTTCACACACTATTGTATTGTACAATACAAGTATTGTACAGTCTCGATGAGTCATTCATGCAAATTGAACGCTTTCATTGCTTTTTTCATCATTTTCATCCGTTCCAAAAATGCTGATTGACTGTATCATCAAAAAACACATCCACATCATAAAAATGCATAACATATCATCTGTGCATGTTCCAAGAACAGTTCATTTCAAAGTGACAATAGCAAAACGCGACCGACTTCTCTGGAATAATTAATAATTACGTTGCTTCGCTGTCAGATGATACTTAACATAAGTGTAATTGAAACTCGAAACGATGTCAGATGTATCTAACGTAGCTTTTCTGCGGCCAACAAAATTTTCAAAACGTTCAAACAATCTCGAATGTCACCTCAAAATGTTTCCCCTCATTAATGCAATCACCTATGGAATAAGATGAACTGATAGTTGCTTAGGTATCTGCAGGATCAGCGATCAGTAATATTGATAAAGTCACAGTAAGAACACTGATATAACTGATAAAAGCAGTGATGATGATAGTGAGGACATTTCTAACGGTGCTAACATCATAACGAAGTCACCAAATGAACAAGGAACGATAAGAAAAGCAAACAAATAATATCAGCGATCTAACAAAAAATATCACCAAATCCTAATGTCATTCATAAGTAATCAACCATTCACTCCAATCAACTGTTTCCCACAATCATTTTTTTTGAAGTACTGATCCTCGATGCACTTTCAGCACTTTAAGTACAATTCGCTGCTTTGCACTCCTCCTCCCTCATCATGCACTTATACATCCCGTTCTAGCTCCATTTCCCTTTTACGGTCCTTATCTTGTCATTCTGCATAAACTTTTCCTTGAGTAAACCGTTTTATTGAATAACTGAATAACTTCAATCACCATTGATAATTCAAACAGCTCATTCCTTTTCTGTGCACGATGATTATCTCTAGCATTCAGATCTATCTGCCTCTGAACACCGTAATCCGGCAACTGAAACTCATTGTAAAATGACAGATTCATTATGATTTCAATTTTAAATTATTATTTGAAATCAATACTTCCAGTTTACCCAGGATTTCTTTCCTTCCACATAACCACTCGTGTAAACTGCAGTTATAAACTTGACCGACCGACTTGATCGTAACCAACCCCTCGTACTCTGAACTTCCACTTAGAACGCCCTACTCCTGTCGCATCATCTCATCATCTCATTAGCCATTCAGACAGTTAGTCTTAACTTGATGCTTTCAGACATTCAACTGAACTTGCAAATAAACTGAATTCGATTGAGTTTCATTACGTTACACTGCAATCCATTGAAATTGTATCCATCTCATTTTCATACGATGTTCCAAATGAAAGCAATGACAATATAACAACAATGTCATTAATATCGCTGACATATAAAATCATCAACATGCTTGAGACCTAACTCAAGAATGCTAAAGTAATCAATCACGAGACTGGCTTGGTTCTTTTCTCTTTCGAACGGGATTAATCATTCGAGATTAGATTTTAAAAAACAATTCAAGATTAACTGCAAAATATTTCTGATAAGCGAGCAGGCGATCAAGCAAGTGAGCAGCAGAAAACTTCACTGAATTTTGGCCTCTAATGGAGAATGTAATAAAAACAAATCGAACGAGAAGAAGTGAAATGAATGAACACAAGAAGAATTGATTTCAAAATTCTAACATAGCAGTGAATTTATCATTTCGAGTTACACAAACGGAAAATTCAATTGAAGTGAACTAGAAGAAAGATGAAGACGAAAAAACGTTCGATGTTTGATGTTTGTTTCGTTCTCTATTGAACTGTGCGAGACGAGCAGCGCTTGAACTGCTGCTGCAGCAACAACAGCAACCACAGCATTGTCACCACCTCAAAAACAGTGTAAACTATGAGACTAGAGACACCAAAAGAGCTGAATTACTGATACAATCTCAGAGTATATTACATTAAAGTATGCGACGACGACGACGACGTCTGCCTGTTCCAAGCAAACGTTTGCATGCATCGAAAAGCATGAGCATGACGGCGACGAGAGCAAGTATGAGTGAGCATCATGCATGTACGATGTTGTTGTAGAGGCAGCAGCAGCAGGCATTTTTTGTCAATAATGATTGCGAAATCATCAAATCAAATAACGAAACAATGATCAACACAACATTTGAATGCAATCGCTCAAATGATCTGACAACCAGCAGACAGACACGCTTCAAGCATCAGCATTCATTCGACTCGCATCACAATTACTATTATGCTATTTCGAGGAGAGGGAAGCACAACTTTGTAGTTCCAAATTGAATCAGCTAAACTTCTCTGTAATCAAGTAACGTTTTACACACACCTAGTGAGTAGCGTAACTAGGTAGATGTTTCTTGACAAGTAGGTAAGAAAAATATTCGAAGGCATACACACAACGTGCGATTTGATCATTTGATTCGATTAGATCCAATTGTTAGAAGCTTCTTCAGATGCATGCACTTGACCTGCTCCATTAAACAATATGAATATTTTAGTCTTCAATGATGCTCACACTTGAATATCAATAAAATATTTCAACGTTCGATAGAAATTCCTTGATTATGCATTGTATTTGGTTCGTGAATGTACACACACAGTTTGCTTATAACTCACTAGAGAAACAGACTTGAACAAGCAATGAATCATGAATTATGACGAATCCACCTCGAAGCTGCAAATTCTTTTAGAGCTGTATAAATATACGGTAAATGCGAAAACATTACTCATGACATCCAAACAGATAACTGCACTGAGGCAATAATTTATTACGCTCTTGGCTGATTTAACAAGATTGTGAATTTTTTCCATTACTTCTGCAGAGATAGAAATTTTCGGTGGGGAATTTTATGAATTTATCACAGAACGATGGACTTGACGCAGACTCAACTATTCATCCGGATACGTGTGAATATCTTGTCGTTCCACTGTTTGAGGTGATAGAAACTGAACCGTTTTTTTCAGTGAATAACAGCACAACATGGTTCCTCATCATTGTGCCTTTGTGTGTTGATTTTGGAAATATGAATTGCGTACGAGTATAAACGGAAAATCAATCGTACTTATGGTTGAGAAGGCAAATTTAGCACTGAGAAATCAGAAAAAACACTTTCGCTCATTCATTCCGCAGTTTCTTTGTTCGTTCACATATGTTTTGCGATAGTTGCTTGTCACGAATTTCATTTGGAAAATTTTTTGTTTGATTTTGCCAAAAAGTTTTGTCCTGAGCTTTCTGCTTTCTGCATCAGAGATTCTATGAATGCAAATGCATTCGAGCGTATTAGAATAATGCATTTTCAAGTGAATTTTGACGCAGATATAGTTGTTTGTTGCATTCTCATGAAACTTTTCTAGAGTTTTGTTGCAGACTCGAAATTGTTTGAGTTCTCCAGTAGCGGAGTCTGGTGTTAAGCGATTTCCTGTGTGGTGGTATTAAGGGATTCTCGCGATAAGACTCGACGAGTACCAAACAACGTCATTACTCAGCATTGCGTCATCGCTAATGCTGTCTCGGCTTCCCTAGTTGATGTCATACCTTATACGTTTGCACATTGCGATTATTCATTTAACTTTTCAATTTTTCTTCATTTTCTAGCCGACCAAACGACAATTGAATAAAAATATACAAAGAGCTGAACGAACGAACGAACGTAAAAACTCAAAAAAAAATCATCATATTCTTCAAGCGTTTTGAGTGTCGCCATTTTTTTTTCAGTGCCTTAAATTGCACTCTCTTTCGTTTCATTTCCTTTCTCATTTGCTCTCAGATTTTTCTTCTCATTTCGAAATTCTTATTCTGTATCGATTCTCGCTAACGTCTCGTTACAGCCATTCTTTTTTCACAGCAACAATTTCATTTGTTCCGAATTCACCTTTTCATGGCATAAAATTCGATGAAAATTCCAGCCAGCATCCTGTGAGAACGACGGAACGAATCATGCGTGAAATGAATGCAAACGAAACCAGAGAATTGCGGCAATGACCGCCGAAAGAAAATGAATTTCTGAGGAAGTTCAATCGTCGTTTGCGAAACTCAAACAAGGCGATCATATGAAAGTGATGAAGACCGTTGAAGAAAAAAAAAAAAGAAGACGAAGCGATTAAAAAGAACCTTGAAATGACGACGAATTTAATGCAAAATCTACTTCGTTCAGCGCCATGTAAATTCATTTGACGAATTTGACAATATTGAGAAGTTCGGAAAAATGGAAACATACGAAGATTTAATTATGGATAAAAAACAATCGTTTCAAAATGATTTCGATAAGGCCGTCGTTCCTAATAATCAAGCGAGAAAATAATTTTGCTCCAATAATTTTCGAAACATGGGGAGTTTTTCGTTTTGAAGCATTGTACAGCATTGTCTGATGAAGCGAACTGGAATTAATAAGTAAATGTCGATGGCCGATTGAATTTTCAGGTGTTCAGAAATCAACTTATAAATGTCATCCAGAAGTTAGTTGAGTAGGCGAAATACGCAAAGATTCAGACAGACTAATTGAGAATAAAGCAAAGAGAGCAAGATTGAGATGAACTAGAAAAAAAGAATATGTAGAAGATAAAAGCAATAACAGAGTTTGAGCAAAATGTAACCCAATCATTAATTGCTATTGAAACTCACTGTCAGATATTGAATTCTTCAGCAGCAGATAAATTTCAAGTAAGAATTAATTCCGTTGCATTCCACTTGGCGAACGGATTCTTTTAACAAACCAAAAAATACCGATGAAATGAACAATATGTCGTATTACTGTGGGGAAATTTATCAATGCTTCTAGCAAATCTCATTTTATGCGGACTAAAGAAAAAGATGTGACGAATAATTTGATTACTGTTTTTTACAAAAAATAATTCGACTAGATGATAAGAAACTACTATCAGAACATGAGAGCAGTATAAGTTTTGGGCATATCAAACGCCAATGGATCGCACCGAATCAACAATTCTTTTTTTCAGTCTTAATTATGATTTAGTCCAGTGATCCGACAATTTTTACGAATATTCAACGTGTACTGTTGTTGTTGGTATTATCCAACAGCTCAATGTCACATCACATAATGAATGACAAAACAAAATGTGGGTAAAAAACTTCTTATTGAGAATCGTATCTCATTATTTCTTAAGTGTCGACTGATGACTGCTTGCTTGCTTCGTTCTGAGAGATTAACATTCCACAGCAAATAAGCGATAAAATGAATGAATTCCACAATCAGTTTAAGCGTTTTCAACGCTTTCATATTATTACACTCTACCGACTGAACTTCAATTGAATGTGGCAAGAACATTGCACTTTTCTCTTTATTTTTTTCTGGTTTATTTGATAAGTCGTCGACGACACTGATGACGAGCAGACTCGCCGAATGATTCCAAAAAAATGGTCGGAGTCGGATGAAATTCGAAGGAATTCCTAAGAAATTTTTTGTGGAACGATCAGTTAATGCGAGTAGAGTAAAGACGTGAAATTCTTGATTATATGACATTTTGAGAAAATGTCTTTGCTGCATCTCATCACTTCACCTCACTTCGATTCGATTCTCTCCAGAGAAGTCTAAGCATTTCAGAAAATTTTACCAGCAGCAGAAAAACAATCAGAACGATTCAGCCGGTCCATTTTTACGCTACGTCTACAAACGACCAAAATAATTGCGTTCATAAACTCATCAAAAAGGCTAATGAGATCAAAATTTTGAAACTAACTGATTCAATGAATCGCGTGAATGCAACTGATACGATCACTTCTATTAATCTACGAAATTTCCACGAAACTCTATCAATTTTTCGAGAGATCTCACTCACTCTAATAATATTAAGCGGCCCATTGACTGTCTCACTGATAGAGCACATTTATCTTTATCGCTGAGCAATAAGCGACTGAAGATATTCGAAAGAAACGAAAAAGTTCCTTTCAAAAGGTTCAGATATATTTCTCTAAATCTTCAAATAAACGCCTTAACTGTTGTAATTCAGCTGAAAATTTTCGAAATAATCCACAGAATATCAGCTTGACGTGATATTCGGGAAGTTATTCGCCTGAACGAGTTTACCTTGCCCACACAACCCATATCACCACCACCATACAAAACATACGAACAACAACAACAGCAGCAGCAACCACACTCTGATGATTCGTAGCAATGTCACGCGCATCCACTCAACCCAATGCATGTCAACCCGTCTGCATCTCTAGCCAATCAACTATTCACTTCTCTCCATCTCTATCGCCTCCCACAAGCGAACTTCTCATTACCGTAATCCGAACATTCTCCAAACTCGAAAAAAAAATCTTCAAAATCAATCACCAAAAAAACAGCCAATAAAGGATGACTCAGAAATTGAATGCTGCTTTATGAAAGCGTTCTGCGACGGAGAAAAAATGTAAATGATAAAACGAAATGAAATAAAAATGAGAAAACCAAAAAACTGCACGAACCATAAAAATACGAAGATAATAAATAATAATTTTCTGAAAAAAAACGAAACGGCAGTGGCAATAAATAAAAATAATTATAGCAATAATATTCACAATAATCATTTGATAGGTAATTACAATGATAAATAGAATGTTCAAACGAATGACATCGATCAATACGAATGATCGAAATAAACATAACATTAATAACACATACACAAAACGATACAATCTACAGTATGCCACATACCGAACTCGTAGCACTTCACCTGTTTAGACAACTAAACGCTGAGCGCTCAGAAAAATGGCTCGTGAAAACTTTTCACAAGAATGGCGAATGGTCTGAAGTGAAATAAAACCGCAAAACAACGATGAATTAAAGCATTTCAATCATACAACATATTATTGTGTGAGATGCGCTTATTCTAAGCGAATTGTTCAAATTATCAAATTTATCAATAATTTTCAGATTTCAAATTCTTCACTCAAATGATCTCACCTACTAGGCAGTTTCATATTTGTTCAAAATCGTTTTCGTTTACACATAGGCAATGACAGTCGAACTGTGCGGCGGCGAATTTCATGGATCAGCCATTGGATTGTTCAGTGATTTCACAGTTTCGATAGATTCGGCAATAAATTTCTTCATACAATTATCAAAAATTCATTTCAGAGCACAACTTCTGTGGTTACAAATGAATCGAAAACACCCTTTCAAATAATCGACGTAAACACATTGCGCACAAATTGATCAGCTGTTACGCTTGAAAAATGCACTTGATGTACACAGCTAGCAAACTTTTGAAATTATCTTCTCTATTATCATCGATGTTATTTTTATTATTTACTGTTACAATTCAGCATTAATATTGTTATTACTTTTGTTATTATTATTGTTATTATTACAATTACTGTTAAATCATTATTACTGCTAATCTAATTGCTGTTATTACCATCATTACTGCTGCCATTATTACCAGTACACTAGCACGGAATCAATACACAATTGAGTCAGTAATTTTGCATCCAGTCGGCTCGGTGCACCTCAACCAAACCACAAAACAACGCAAACAAACAACATTCAGCAAACACACTATAAACTCCGATCTCAAATCAAGTGTACTTATCATAGGTTTTGTGTATGCTGACGAAAAATGAATATATATTTCGAATTATCGAACAAATACCTCTCGAATGGGCAACCAACGTGAGAGCGGAAAGAATTATGCGGCGACAATTGTCATACTTATAAAGTGCTCTCAACTAATGCGGTGGCAATAAATACGAATGGGGAGACGATAGACGATAATGTGGAATAAATTCAGGTAGTTCAATTTATGGAATTGTTCGATGATGACATAACCACCGGGCACGGAATGTAGATTAGCGATGCAGTGAGTAAAGAAAGAAAGAAATTTCGAGAGTCTTGAGTTCGAAATTCATATCATCTTTAAAAATGAATGAGGTGGTTGCAGCTGAGAGCTGAGAGCTGACGAGAAATGGAGAATAGCGATGGCGAAGACGAATGAATTGAGACAGACGACGGTGGCGGTGTGTTGCCAGAAGAGCACAAGAACAGAAGAGGTGGTAAAGATAGAGCGATGGATGAAAATGGCAGCGAAAAAAGATGATGATGAGACGAAATTGTCGTTAACAACAAAAAAAAAACGAAAGCAGAACGATAAAACACTGAGGATAAATGATTTTTCTTGCCGATTTTGCACGGAGAAAAGAACAGAATACATTGGCAAAATTTTTTTTCTGTTCTCGATTTGCGTTGCTATGGAATAATGGAGAAAAATGAATGCAAAAAACGGCGGCTTGAAAACAAAACCATTAGACGAGTGAAACGAACGAAAAAGATTATTGCACGAACAATTGATTTGGAAATAACGGAAAAAAACGAACAAATCAATGAAAAGAGCAAAATTTTTCACTTCACCAGCAAAAACGCCAGAAATTGAGAGCGTTTCCGTTTTCGATAATCTTCCAATATGCTGTACTGCGGTGAATTCCACAATGCTGATTCACTCAAAATCCGAAATGAATGATGAACAAAAAAAACTTGGTGTGAAAATTCAAGCTGATAGAGAGTAATGGCACAGCATCTAAACAATATTCAGCCGGATTACAACTGGTGAAGTGAACGAACATGCCTTGTTGAATCTTTCATTGAATATATCCGTTCATCTAATGTAGTTCGGATGAAGAATTCTATGAGTTGAATATTGCATTGTGTGAAAGTACGTTCGAAACTAGGATATCCTCATGTCTTCAAGCTGTTCTTTCATTACACACCAAAAAAAACAACCCAACAACAATGACAAATATTAAGTTGAACGCACGAACACTCAGAAGTGCGAAAGGACAACCAAAAGACAAAGATAACGAAATCAATCATCAACATCACTGACAGTCAATCAAGCCTCGCATATTTTTCTTATCGTCACCAAAAAATTGATGTGCTGAGCTGATTTTTTGTTTTGGAATGGTACTCACAAATACTTTTGTTTTCGAACAAATCCATGCGATAGAACCGAGATTTTTGAGCGAAAAAACACATACGTAAACAAACGATCACTCATTGTCAGATACTGTGACAAAACATTTCGATTCAAAGCACAAATGAAAGAAACAATCAAACCAACAAATAACAATTTTATTGCCCACAACATATTTTATGCGCAGACTATCATCACTTAATAATTCTGGCTTGGCGTTGTTCAGGCGTTCAGTGCCGACGTTTCACGGTTGCATTGCTTCGCAATTTCCAAGTGAATTGTAGCTGATATATCAAGTATATGAAAAGTTTTTTGAGTACGTAGGTGTTTAGGTGAAGGTGTTTTTTCGACCTTACCACTTGCTTTTTTTCCGGTTTCATCTTGACGGATGTGAACAAAAATATATCACGGATAAAAACACACACACGCAAACAACATCACACTTGAACGGGCAAAAATATGAGCTCAATTGAACAAAACGAAGCAACGAATGCAGAACTAAAGACAAACAATCAAAACAATGAAATAAATCAAAATGAGATTGAACGAAATCGAAGCGAATTGTATTGATAGGAATGAAACTGAAAAATTGAAATGAAATGAAACAAAGCGCAGAATAGTTGGAAGAAAATGAAAAAGAAGAAATTTTGCAATTACTTTTGCAGTTTTAAAGGATTGATTTTTTTCTTGGTTACATTTTTCTTTTTGCTTCAAAAAGCAAGCAAATTGAACGAAAGCGAAACAACAATCGAAGAGAAGATGAGGACAGATTTAATGAAAAAGCTTTTTATGGATTTTGGAATATTAATGGTGAGCACTGATAGTAGTGTTCAACGCTCTAAATTGAGGCAATCAACCACCAACAATTACTGCAAATAATCATATTCAATGCTGAATGAATAGCAGCAACAGCAACAGCAGCAGCAGACAGCCGCACTTCAAAGAGATCAACCGTCCGTCCATTTATTTTTCCCGAAAAAATTTTCATCCCAAACGAAAAGGAAAAAAGCTCAAAATCTCCATCAAATAAACAAAATTTCAGCAGATCGAATGTAAATTTCATCGGCACAATCACTCCTCTTTCAATCATCACCACTAAAATTGCTATCAGCCACACTTCAGTTATGAGTCAAACTCGAGTGCTTCACCTCCACAATGCTTCGGCTATACGTTACTTCTGATTTTTCATCTATTGAACTTTATTTGCGCAATATAATCACAAATGTAGCTGCTGTAAATACGCATATGAAAATCTATATATTCTTTTTTTTCAGTTCATTTCACCATCAGTTGGCGTTTTCCACTTATTTGTTAGTTGGTTGGAATGTTTAGAAAATTGCTCGAAGAGCCGGAAAAAAAATGCATTTTTTGTATTATGTTACATTTTTTCATCGGAAAATTTTCTGCGATTCTCTCTTTGCGGTCTCTTTTCGCATCTCCTCGCGTCTTGTTTCGTCGTCAGGAAATGCGATGAAAGTTTTTTGCTGGGATTCGCCAAATGCTGACTATAAATCTTTTTTTCCGAATTTTCCGAAAATCACTGCTCAATTTGCGTTCAAATTTCTATGAATTGTTTCATTCAGTCGCTCTTCACTCGTTTCGCATTCATATGCTTTGTTCACGACCAATAAGGATGATACGAAATGTGCATAACCTCTGAAAGATCGCTCGTAATATCCGCTGAAAATGAACCACTTCAGCGAGATAATATAATAAAAAATGATCGCAGTTTCCTTTCTGAGTCTTTAAACTGGTGGCTTGTTTGATAGTGCTGAGCTTGAGCGAACAGCAGGACGATCTAGCATGATCTTCGCCTAAGAAGGCTAGAGACCTGTGAAGTTTCTAAGAACCACTCATGTCAGCAGACAACTCAATTGTGAGAGTAAGACAACGTAAAATAAGATGTGAAATAACGAAAATTCATGAAATTATCACTGATCCAAGAAGATCCAAAAATGTGCATGAAACAAATCAAATCCAGACTGAAATCAACTGCTCAAAAATATTACTCAATTCGTTGAGGAATGAATAACTTAGCAATGAAATTGGCTTTGAATTGGTTTTCACGTTGGCAATGAAATCTATGAAAATAGAAAAAAGTTCGATAAAATTTCAACAAATACATTCACGAGACATTAAAAACTGATAAACTGAAGCAAAAAAACAAGCGAAACGGGCGTTTCAAAGTTTTTCTCACATAGCCAACCGCAATGCAAAATGAATTATCGAATGTCGTCACGCACAAAGCAAATAAGCATCAAATTCTATTTGCTTTCAAGTGAACAATCATCCGAATGCATGCTAAAATTCATTTGAGTTGATACGAACGAATCAAGAGTATCATCTCGATAGATACTGCTGCCATCAGCATCCTCCAAGCAATGACTGTTTTATATTTACGATGCCATCATCATAAAATTCATCCGTTCGTCGACGACGAGAATTGTGCATTGAAAATTTTCCTTTCGTTGTTTCATTATTTGAACAAAAAAAAACTTTCATCCTTCCGAAATTTTATTCATTCAAAGCAGTTTGAATCATAGAACTTTTCCCAATATGTGAGAGAATTCTTTTTTTCTGTCAGAAAACTTTTGAATTCTCCATAAGAAATTCAATAGCTAGACATCATACTATGAAATTCTTTTCAGATTCAGATGCAAGACGCCAGATTTTTTGTGGTTGCTGTGAATTTTGGAGTGAAAAATGAAGCGAATGAACTTTATCTCCAATTCATTCAATTGAATTCTCATTGATTCCATTTGATTATTTGGGAAAATTTTGAAAAAAATTTCCGCAAACAACAAATTCCCTACAAAGATGCAGGAAGAAAGAAAATGTCTAGTCAGAATTTTTCAATTCGGACACGATCACGTAGTTTATGCTGCTTTGAGTTTTCATAATGTATTCCATGAATTTTGATGATATCAAGATTTCAGCTCCATTCATCATTTTTAGATTTCTCCACAAATTTTCACGCAACAACTCTCCAGACAATTGATGCGAACATACTTCAGTGACACGGAAGCAGCTTTGCGCAGAAGCACAGTTGCATTTTGTCACGAGATCATATCATATCAAGAGTGAGAACAATTATCGGCTATCAATAGTTCAATGGATCTATCAGTGGAAATGTCACGAACCTAGATTCGTGACCGTTCCATTGTTAGATTCTTAATTGAACAATTATCTCGTGAAAGCAGCGGTTAGATCGAATTAAATCGAATCGAATAGATGAAAATTCTGAGATGAAACAAAAAAACTGAAACAAATCAAATCACCACAGATGCTAAGACAATGAAGAATTGGATTTTTGCGAGTTGCGAACGAATTTCTGAACAACAGAAAACGAAAAAACAAATGAATGCAAAAGAATTATTTAGCGAAGCACACGTACTCACAATTACGACAAAAACAGTCGCAAAATCAAAAATCAAAAGAATAAAAGTGAACGGTCGAAAATTAGTGTGAAAATCAAACGTCTTGTAATAAAAAATGAAAGTTGTTGATTGTTTGCATTTTTCATGCATTCGTCAAATTTATTGACTTTGCCTTCACTACCAAAATACAGTACTCTTTTTTTGGTGACGCACTGAGTGTAAGTGATTTTTATTCACTCTTCATCTGATGTTTCGCTTCGATCACTTCGTTATCTCATGATCAAAATGACTGATTTTCAGTTTATGATTTCCAATCAGTGATTTATCTCTACAGTGCCAATTGATCTGTGATCGATTGGAACTGGAATTGCAAATCTGTCGTCAAACGGAAACGATGAAGTCATAACACTGAAACCTGCGAGATATTCCCAAATGTCAACTGCAAATGAAGCAGGGGAAGAATTTCAATTGCAAGATTGCAGCTAATGTTTAGGGTAGAAAACTAAAAAGTTGACATTTTGCAGTCAATATATGACAAATGAAACTGTTCAATGACAACGAGACATGCGTGAGAGCTAGCTAGCTTGACATGACTGAGCTGGACGAAAAGAAACGAAATTTAGATAGGCACGGAACGGATGAATGAAAACATGAGAGTGAAAAGTACATCCGATCTGTCTGCATGCCTACATATCATTTGCCTTTAGCTCTGAGAAGCCTTCAAGTTTTCAGCTGCTGAAAAAAAATTGATTCTTTAATGGATGATGGATGGGTGACGCATTTTTGATAGGTTGACGAGCATTCATTTTATAGGCGCAGCGACCACTCTGAATTATTTAGTCAACATCACTTCTGGAGAGCACTTTTAAGGTTTTGAAATGATGTTGGTGAGACAGGACACATCTAGCAGAAGTGAAATGACTCAGAAGATCAGACGGCTAATCGAATCTGCAAAATGATTCTGCCAATGACATCAATAAGAAGTAGAAAAATGTTGAGAAAAAACACATTAAGCTTTGCGCAAAGTAAACCAACAAGAAAAGAATTGAAATGAAACGATACGATTCGCTTCCATGGAAAAGGCATCGGTCGAATGAGACTTATTGATGCAAGGATGTTGCAATAGCAGCTAGCAGCAGAAGTTACTTAGTACAATTTGCTCAAGTTGCACCAACTAAGAGAACTGGAAACGATTTGGGCAAGGAGCATGAACCGTAGGCAATGGGATCGAGATTTGAGCGGATAAAAAGCCAGATTTTAGACTTCCATCAGGGAGCTTGATTTAGTGCTAGTTGCTGCGGTGTGTAGAATCATTGCGGTCATTTTTAGATGTTTCTGTTAATGTCGAATTTCTGAAGGTAATAAGAGAACTGGATAATGAATGCAGGGAATGGAAGCCAAATGAACGAAAGAGTTATCAGGAGAGCTGAAAAAAGTTTTCGAGGAAAATTTTGAAAGTTCAAAGTGAATTTCATGAACAACATGTGAATAACTATTGTGGACTTTTTGTAGGGTTACAGATGGATTTGTCTTCGAAAGGAAAATTGCGAAAGTATTATTCAAATAATGTAAATATGATGTCACTGTCATTTTGAAATTCATTCATCAATTCGTACGTTTATTATGATGGTTTCATTTTTCAATTAGTGAGTTTCAATTTCCCAAATAAAACGAATAAACACAAGCTTTAGCACTGGTGATGTTTCAATTCATTCAATAAATTTCATTTGAAATTTGGAAATCTAGATTTTTTTTCCTCAATCTCTTCAATTTCTCTTCGGCAATTGCATTTTCTTCATTTTGCAATTTTCCATCATCTTTCATTCGTTTCTGCTCACAATCAGCTTTGCTCAGGAAAAATTTCGATTAATATGTTTTCGTTTTTTCGTTTTTCATTTCGAGAAAGTGCACACTGAACGCAACTAACTGCAACGACAAGACAGCAAAAACCACAGGCAATGAATTGTGAACGACGTGACGATATGATTTCATTTCGAGATTTCGTTGTCTTTTGAATTTTTTTTTAAAAAATGAATTGCTGCTCTCGAAAATGAGCAAAAATTTCACGAAATGAGAAATGAATCGTCTTTATTGCTGCATTGCTGCAACAAATTCAACAAACGAATGCCTCGCCAGTTATTCAGCGTATCAATGACATCAGATTCCAAAAATGATTTGTTGCAGAGGAATGAGCCAATGAATCGCATCAACTATTAGAATCTCGACTCAACCAATTTCACCCATCACATCATCATCCACATTTCTATAATACATATCTAAACCCATCCATCTGAGCACCCATTAAAATCTCAGCTGATCAGAACAACAACAACAGCAGCAGCAGCAAATCAAATCTATCTGACATAAGAACATGCACACACACACATAACACGCATACTTTTGTTGCATGCATCAACATTTAATTGTTTAAAGATGCATAAAATTTTCAAATAAATCGTTTTTGGTTTGAATAAAAAATTGTAATTCTCGCTTGTTGGCGCATTCCTCTACATCGAATCATTTTCGAATCTGATGTCATCGGCACTGAATAAAAATTTAACAGAATAGATAAATTTAGACGCATCCGAAGACAACAAAAAAACTTGTTTGCTATTGTACTCTGCAAGTCTACTGCTTCCCCACTCCTCGTTCTGTTCCTTCCCTCTGAAAAACCACTGATACAAAACCAGAGAAATAGCCGCAATCAATGAATCGTGAACATCTGCTGCTAGTTTCTAGTGCGCAAAAACGATTGATATTCAGTTGATAATTGTGACAGCAGCAAATGAATTGATTGCGGTGAATGAAGAACGATGACGAGAACTTTCAAGCGCACACATTTCCATGAACGATAGATAAGTTAATGCTGATTTGTTATTTAGTTAAAGTCAAGATATGTTAAGTTAATCTTAATCTGACTAAGTGATTGCAAATAATTTCAATAATGGTTAATGATTCGACTGATGGCACGATGATCAAACAGAGACGGACGGCATGGCAGGAAATCATTCACAAATGAATAAGCGAATGTTATTTCCGTTATTCATTTCATAAACATCACTATAAGAATCTAGAAGCATCACTAGAAATTGAAATGAATATGTGCGTTTATGATACATTTCCAACTTCATAAACTCATCAGAATCACTCAGAACATTCACATACACTTTCCAGAAACCTTTAACTGTTTCATAAGTGCAGTCAGCATCGTCGCTCTGGTGTTATTCTCAAATGTGAATGCGAATGCACTCATTCAGACTTCTAAGCTTCGAAGCAACACCTCCAGAAGCAATGTTTCAGTTGAGAGACTTCACTTGAGAGCCGAATTCATCATTTGACTTTTCAAACGTTATCTTTACAGACACTCCTGCTGTCAGCAAAATGACTGACTGAATTAAAGTTTGTGTTCGTCGTTGAGAACTTAGCCATAGGGTGAATGAGTGTAGATCACAACTGATCGTGGGCTTTTCCCATCTGATTCAAAAAACGATCAAGAACTTAAGAGAAGGGAGAAGAAAAACCACGAAGCTAGAGCTGGATTGTTGGAATAATAATAGTGCACAAAGACGCAAAGAATGAACTTCAGTCATAAAAACTTGATGAAATGATCACTGAAAAGTGAAGAAGTCTCGAATGAATAACAACAACATCTCTGCCATATGATATCATCTTGAGAGGAGAATTTCGCAAGTGCTTGACTGAAAATTTGTAAAAATGCAGCGCAAGAAGAAGAAGGCAAGCACGAGAACGCACAACATCAATGGAAAACTGATAGATAGAGGAATGTACTGCGCATTCAGCGCTCAGAAAAACGTTGTGGTTGTTATGTTCGTCGTCGTCGCTCAATTGAATGTTGTTTAAAAACTGAAAGTCAAATGAAATGCCACCGACGGCTGTGGCTTATTGAGTGAATAACAGCAGCAGAAGCAGCAGCACAACACAAGCAAATAGCAGCAGCAGCAGTAAAACATTCGAAGAGAATATCAACTAAAGTGAGAGCACAATTTTCACATTGCATTCCATCAATATTTCTCTCGAGTTATTTTTTTCAGTTTTCATCTAGAAACCAATTTTTTTTCTGTTCCATTTTATGCCATTCCATTTCATTCCACATCATTCCAATTCATTTCATTTCATCAAGCTCCTATTCCACATCTTATGCACACTTTTTCACATCAATTTGTCTGCTGCACCCTAAACGCCAGCTAGCTAACGTCAACGCCAGCTAATGATCGCAGACAGACGGCTGGCTGCTGGCTCTATTCTATTATGCATATGATGATAAATATGTACATGTAGATGTAGATGTGTACCATATGCATTCCTCGTTTACTTGTTAATTCCTCTTTCGCCGGAAAAACGATGGAAAATTTGGAAAGGAAATCGAAATTGAAAATTTTCTCGAACAATTTGCGAACTGAACTAATGCGACGACTGGCTGTGTGGAGAGTATGTGAAGAAGCAAGCAGCATCAGCAACTCAGTACTCAATTCATCATGAAAGCGTTTCTCATTGTAGCAATGAACATAATGAATGAAATCGGGTCAAAGAAATTTCATTGCTTTGATTATCAATGGAATCCTAAAAGATTTCATTTAGTTTCGAAGAACACTGAAAGTTAGCTTCACTGGAAGAACTTCACTGAATCTATTCAAACGGAAACAATCGCTGAATGGAGCCAGCGCTCGCTCGCTCGTGAAGCGCACATCAGAAATCACAAAAAGAGTGGAAATCATTCGAAAAGCCGAACAAATCAAAGACGACTGAGATTGTATTTCGTTTGCTTCAAAAAGTTTTTGATAAATCTGCGCATTCATCACTGTTGACAATTGTAAAAGTCAAATACAACTCAAAAAACTCAACGACAACTGAATGCAATGTAAATGACGGACGATTCGAATACTGCGCGATCGTTCATGTGGGACGACGATTTAGAAGAGACAACTATTAAGATCGACACGGACACGAAACATTCACTTGAATTTGTTGTTTCCAATTAAGAACGGCGAAGAAATCGGACGAAAAAACGAATCAAAACTTCGAAAAAAAGTTTGACGCAAATAAATATTCCCTTTGGATGATAATGATGATGGCGATAATGGTGACGATGATGAAATACACTGGAAAAAATGCACTTTCAAAGTGAATAACAAAAAAACGATAAAAAATTCATCAGTCATGCAGAAAGTCACAAAATTTTTGCCACTGTTTGCGCATTTAAAAAAATGATTATTTTCCATACCGATCGATGTGATTCAACGAGAAATAAGAAACTGTTGCGTACATAACCAGTAGCGAGTGTAGCGTTCTTTCTCTTTTTTGAGATTAAAACTAAATTCAAATGTGAACAACAGCTTGAAACGAAATGTCACAAGGAAACATATTGCATGGTGATGGAAAATTTTGAAACATCTGTTGATAATTCGAAGTAATTTTTTGATAAGTGAAATTGATAATTCTGCGGAGTAGGTAGCATTTGAAAGATCTGCTGCTGATAATTTCGAAGTAATTTTCGATGAATTCAAAAGATATTCATTAGTAACTTAGGATATCTTTAGTGACAAAACGCGAATATTTGCTAACGATCTGAGATGTTTATTTATTTATTTATTTTTTGAAGTTAACTCAAGACAATTCAAAACATGTTTTAGAAAACTCATGAAGAAATTTTGCGATTATTAAGCGGACGGCTGACGTTGCTGCTGCTGAAGGATTAAAAATGCATTGTGTGACAATTCTGTGAAGTAATTTTCCTCCAATTTGCAAACAACTTCGACGCTAATCTAAAAAAACGTTTAGCGATCTAAACCACTAACGAGCAGATATTGAATGTTTTTTTGTGCTTTTTTATTGCCATAAGTATGTTCAGTTCAGATTTCGCTCCTCTCACTAATGTTGAAGTGTGCCACATTCGATGAATCTGTCCAAAATGATCATTTTCAATTCATTCCTTACATCATCCTTACATCTTCTGCGTTCCATGCGAAATGCCACCTTCATTCGACATTCCCTAAGTCCGTCCGTAATCCCTCTGTCGACATTTTGCACTACTACTGGAAAGGGTAATAGATGAGTCTCTCAAATCAAAATCGATGCGATTCACTCCAGACGAACGAAAATCGATGCGATCCATCCACTCTAGACTCCTTCCCCTCGTATCAGCAGTCCAATGACCAAACTAAGCGACAGCAAACGATTATGAAAACAGACACACGTTCGCTCAGCTGTGAATATCAAGCAGTCACCACATCGAAAATGTCATCGACCGCCGTCTAGCTGACATGTTTTCAGTCTATTTTTGGTGCATTTGCTCATTGAGTTGAGCTGCCTGAGCAGGCTTGCTTGCTCGCCTATTGCTGGCTGTTTCAACAACAATATAAAGAAGAAATTTCATGTTTTGGTGATCCACCCATTTCCCAGTGCATTTTTACATTCACATTCACTTGTTGTTGAAGAGTGCCGTCACATGAATGAATATTCGAATGAATATATTCAATAAAATTCATACGCCAATTCATAAAGTACATTAGAAGAGACATTTGAAATAAAATGAAGTTAAGCTCATATATCAAAAGACCTTATGTCTATGTCCTTTAAAAAGCATTAAAAACATTAACGCACACCAATGCACCAAGCCAAATCGAACTCAACAAAACCAAAATCCATCTGAGAGCAATTTCTACACATCAAAAGGGCTGATACGAAGCTGCTATTGGAGTGGTTCTACTGAGAAGATAAGTGGTATCAAATTGAATTTCAGTCAAATACGATAAAGAATCCCGACTCGAAGATGCGGTACAGTCAAAATTCTACGAACATACAAATATTGAAAGTTGGGGATTAGAGTGAAAACGGTTCAGTGATGAACGTTTACAGTACCTCTTGCGAGATTCCCGGTTGCAAATCGCCTGCGCGTTGCATCGATCATAGAAGCTTTCAGAGCCTTTCTTTAGCTCCAATCACATAAAATTCTTTTAGCGCAATTTCTCTGTATTGGATGCTGAGAGTTGATTCAAAGAACAAAACAACCCAATAAGTCTCCAAAAATTTGGTACCATTAATTCAAATCCACGATGGTTATCCATTCACATTCATGAGAACAAACAAACTCTACAGATGGATCTGTCAACTCCACTGACTTTGCCTAATGTATCTATGTGGATTTAATTCAAGTCTCTTTGAAGCGTTTACTCAAATATCATTCAATACACTCAGACAGTGCTGTCTGCATATGAAACAACATAAATACACAACAGAAAGAATATTTTTGTGAAGGACGACTGAAATATATGGCAAGTCACAATAGAAAACAATCATTAGCTCAGGTTGCTTTTTTAGGAAAATGAAACGAAAAAACACTACTACATAAATGTTTCTTCTTAAAACTGCTACATGATGTAGCAAGCGAACAGCACTAGGTAGCAGTAAGAGCTTCGACAATAAGCTTCAAAGAATAAATGAAAGAAAATGTTGATGGCCCAAGCAAGCAGGTTGCCACGACCAGTCGGCACTGAATCTTGTTGGTGAATAAAATGAATTGGATTGAGAATGTGTGCTGCAGCCAGCAGTATTCATTCTGTGCGGACTGCTGAAGCTGGCTGTGTTCTACCATAAAAAATTCACTGACTGTTTCTTTAACAACCAAAAAAATAAACGACTGCGAGATGACTTCTTAACGTGAGAGAAATTTTTGAGGAAACAAAACAACATCAGCAACATCACCGCAAAAAAAGCATCCAAATTAAACAAAGTAAATGATGTGAAAGGCGCTTTTTTGCGGGGATAAAAGGGGTTGGGGAATGAGCATTGAAAAAAAAAGATGAGTCGGAAAAAATGAGAAGCGTGACAATGGAATCAGATGAGTGGAAAGCGGCGATGTGGTGAGAAGAACTCAACGAGAACGAACGAAAACAATCACACAGAAAACAGGGCAACAGAGAAGAGGCATTTAGCTGAAGTAAGCGAAAAACTCTAAAGAACATCTGAATTTCACCATAAACTAAAAAATGAAGAACTGAAAAAGAAGAAAAACCAACTGAACAATCATTTTTTTGAACATTTATACTTGATCGCAATCTTTTTACAAAGAAATTTTTCGATAGAAAAGGTTGAACGTTTAATATTTTGTTAAACTCTGCTCAAAATCCAATAAATCAAACTCCCATCACGCAAACAATCAAACATTTAACCGATCAACATGTTCGTTGCTCTTATGAACAACGCATCAACGTTTTTGAAGATGAAATTTTTAACTCATAAATATAAACGTTCTAAATTCACAAAGAGATAAATTTCTCAATGATAGTCAGGTTTCAACAGAATATTAACACAGAAAACAACTAGATCATCCAACTTATTGTGAGATGGCTTCTTGATGTGAGCGAAATTTTTCGTCGTCAAAAACAACAATTCAGAAACTGACTCATAGTTACTTTGAAATGCGCTTCTAGCAACGACAAATATTTCTTGCATAGATTGCAAATTTATTTCTCATGAACTGTAACCTGCTGAATTAGGTGTGTTTTTTGGAAGTGTAAATTATCCTCAAATAATTACACGTTACGATAAAATGATACACAATCAACAATTACTTATGTAATCGTCTTTATTTGCGAAACAGTTTGATTGATCACAGAGACAGAATATTCGTTGGCGATGAGCATCGCGATGAAAGGATTTTGCCATTCAAGATCCGTTAATGATTCACATTAATTCTAGGCCATCAACATTCGATGTTGACAAAAGCAATTAGAGAGAATTTCGTTTGCGGTTTGCGAAACATTTCTATCGTCGCATACAAACGACCGATCACAACGGGAAATAGCATATTTCCAATAGTATCAGAATTGTGGAATAAATTTCGTCGCTTTGCTTATGAAATAAATATTTTAAGACAATAATAAATAGACAATAATAAGATGGTGAACGCGCCTCAACAATGGTTTTGAGATGCACCTCAATAGAACGCAATTCAGAAGATGTCTCGGCGCATAGAAACACCAGACTAGTCTCCATCTTAATGTGAAACATATGTTTTCTCAAGAATTTGAAATTATTCACGTCGAAAATATTCCCAAAGTCTTCAGTTTTCGAAGCATTTTAAATTTCTTCAACGGTATTTGATTCAGAGACAATTGCAATAGCTCCAAATCGCTCGCTCGTATACCGTACCATCAATATATCACTCTTGCAATCGCAAACATTTAAGTTAGCACTTATCAAAGATTTATCAGACAAACAAACCAAATGGAATCACAACAAAAAAATTTGAAAAATGAAAACCATCCACTGCGGAGAAAATAGAAAAACTGCGGAACAATGTGAAAAATGTGCCTGAAACAGACAGACCTGATAGAATGTGGAATTGACATGGTCCTTGGCGGTGTTCTCCTCGACGCCCGGATACCTCATCGGAAGTGGTGCTGAGGGATCGCCGAAGAAACCACCTCGAGGCGGTAAGGCGGCACATTGTTGCTGCATTGCAGTGCCTTGCTGTGGCATCAAACCCATCAACTGCCAAGGGTTCGCCTGCAAAAATTCGTCTGATTTCCTCCAATCCTGCAAATCCATTGACATTCAGACACGACACGACATGACTTATTTGTTGATTCGATTCTACGAGCGGCATTATTCAATGAAAGATTCTTGTATATTGGTGGGTATTCGTGGTTTCTAAAGGTTCACTCAAATGTTCAAGTTTTACGATGTTTGCCGAAGGGTTCGGGAAATAGCTTGCAGAACCATTGCATATACACTGATATTGTTACTATCCATGTTACTATCCAGACTAATAATGATTGATCCGAATATCACGGTGTTGGCATTCTTATGATGTTTAATCGAGCATGACCATCGTTATTGACATGATTTATTGTTACCACGATCATTGGGGCTAGAAGAAGAACACGACTAACATGAGGTGTTGGATGTGAAGCAATGGATGCAGCTTCACTCGTGCTTATACTGGAATCTAACGGATTTGCAATCGAGGCGCCATTGAGCAGAGAAGAGGACGCAGATGAGCCCATTTGTGGTCGATGCTGATGGGCTGGTGGTGGTTGGCCTATGGCGGCACTACACAATTCGGAGCCGCCAAGACCTGAGGTGCTCGTACTGGTGGCGATAGCGAACGGATTCGCCGACGGATGATTCAGCATGACTGGATTCGATTCCGATCTCTTGCGCGAACTGCTGAAAATTGAAAATTATTCCGGTGTGATTTTGGACTGATGATTAATAAATTGATTACGAGACAATATGAGCGCTCTTCACGGAGTATTTAAAAAATATGATTAGTCATAAGAATGATTAGTCGAATAGGTGACGATATCAAAGTTGAATGGGTTGGTGCAATGAAATGTGGTGAACTAATTAAAATCATCAAGGAATGAGCAAATGAAACGTGGACAAAGAAGTAAACAACGTAAAGGTAAACAAGTAAACAACGAAGTAAACAACTGAAAAGTAAATAAATAAATAAATACATCAACAACTGAGATATAAGCATAAACATTAACCCCAACATCATACAGTACTGTCAACACTGTATGACAGTGATAATTGACTCGAGAAATTTCATCGCTCAAAAAACTCTCAGTGAGATTGAATGAAGTGAAATTCAAAAGATATAAAATATGGAGATTGCAACTAAAAACGAAATTGATAACATGAAAAACAAAACGGAACGAAACGAGAAAAAACTGCAATATGATGAATTGCAGCGAGCAAGGTTGAAAAAACAAAGTACTAAAAATTTTTTCCATCCACGAAATCAAGCAAATCTACACGTCAATGTATAAATTTATCTCCTACATTTACGTACGTATAAATATAAATACATCATCAACAAAAATATCACATAACATATTGTAAACTGTCCAGCAAACAAATATCACAAATATTTCAGTAAATCAGCGCAAAAACAGACTGTCAATGCAAAAACCTTTGCGTGCACAATAACTCTCGAATGAATATCTTCAGCATTCAATGAAAAAATATTCTTAACGTTAATACTACTGCTATTACTATGGTTGTTGTTATGATGATTATTCGCATTACACGTTACCACCTTCGCATCAATCTCGTCATTAGTACAAGGTCAAACACACAATTCGTTTTTCTCTCTCTCCTTTCCAATTTTCTTCTTCGAATCGTCAGATCCATCAAGTCAAGTCAATCAAAACAAAATTTTTTGAGACGATTTCGAAATAAACCAGTCAGCGAATGAAGAAGCGTTCATTCAGCTCATGGTTAGTTCACTTTAGTTCGATTCATTTCACTGCATCGATAACACTTCAAAATCTTCTCAACAATACCCTGTCCGAATGTCGAACAAATTTAGTGTCTTACATTCGCACGAACAAACGAAAAAACATTCTAAGAAACCGAAGTTGCAACCTTTCGAGAGTTTGAACGCTTGAACATTATTATCCATCTTCCAACTGGATCAGTCAAATCATACAAATGCTTTAAGAAATCCTTTCATAAACTATCGGTTGAAGCGTGAACTAATCAATAGTTATATGGCAATATCCAGGGATATGGCAAAGTCTTGACTTCATTTCCACTAGACAAAGCACAGGCATATATGGCTTCACCTCTTGCGGTCCAAATGGGACACCTTGGTCATATTTTACAATTGCAACGTTCACCCAGACAGTTTAACTTACCAACCATACGATTCCACTCATAGGAAATTGTACGATCTCAGCCGCGTCTAAGCGAACCTCAGGACTTGGAAATAGCCCCTTAGGACTGCCACCATCGCCTTTAGAGAGGAACGAGCGAGTGATCGCCCCTCGAATCGCCCTCGCCCACGATCGCTCCCTCAAAGAGACTGGCAAGCGAGCCAGTCACCGAACGAACAATTGCGCATGTGCGAGAATTTCACGTCAATTTCTCAATTTGCTCGCCCCTCTAGCAGAATGAATGTGGAATGAAATTCGAACATCTTGATATGTTCAGACAAGTTTTCCAGACTTCAAATTCACATATATCATCGTTCCATCCATCTGTAATTCGATACATATGTTCTGTGCTCGACAACCAGACTAAAACTCTTCGAAACGAGCCGACGGCACCGTTGAACATATGGAACATGAATATCATAAACTTACTATTGTTATTATTGGAAGCATCACTATTATTTTTAATCCTATTGTTATTATTATTATCATTACAATAGCAATGAGTCGCAACTGTCACAAACAACAGACGATAGTAATATTGCTATAAGAGATATAGTAATATACTTCAACACGAATGAAGATGTAATTCTGGATTCATATTCACTGATTATTGCTGGTGATAAACACAGTTTATATATTCTACATTCTAGGCCCAGATAAATGAATTACATATATTCACTTCTTTATGTCATATCCTTAAGTAACTGATTCAATTTCATCCGTACAAACTCGTAACAACACAACTTACGATTAGGCGGCAGTAGCAAATTGAAATTTAAAAGCATCCAAAATCTCTAACCAATATCCATCATCGTCAACATTATCACCATTGTTATGTCACCTATCCATTCGTCGAAGTTGACGCGAGAATATGAAGGAAACAGACAAGGGGAGACAATATGGCGTCAGCTGACTGGAGCTTACTGGACGTTTGTTTAAAACTGGCGATTCAAAGTGCTTTCGCACTGAGTCGATGGATGGTCGAAAGGAAAGATGAATAGTGGAAGAACGAGTGAAGACTGGAAGGACGGGCATTAGTCTGGCCACCTAATGGAAGACTCAAACGAAGACAATCGACTCCTCTCCTAGTTCTGCAATCGCTACCCAGAACAACTCATTCGATTTACGTAAGTAAATGTTTTTGAGAAGCACTTGAAAGTAGTGATACGCTGAAAATTTTCATCTACTTCGATGTTTTACGCGATTTTTTTCAATTCGATGATTGAATTGTAAGCTGACAATTGACACAATCGATATTGACGACAACACAAACACACATACACACATAAACGTGAACATTAAATCATACTTACAATACTTTTCATTTCACAATACAACACTATTGTGACAAGATGCGATACTAACAAATAAAACAGATGCTCAGTACTCAATGATTTGAACAGGAGGCGACTATTAAGCGCAATTGAATGACTGCGCGCAGATGAACTTCCGCAGAAACTTGTTCTTGGAGAATTTTAAAATTCTCCAGAAACTTGGAGAATTTTACAAAATATCTTGAAATTTTCCAAAAATTTTCGTCGTCCCATGAACACTGAAACAGTTTACACGTTCCCAGAAAACCCCTCAAAACTAGTTGATGTGTTAGGATCATCTTAAAATTATCAGGTCTGAAATTATATTTCAGAATCGCAAGGTTTTCATAGACGGTTTAAATTATCAATCCTACGATTCCATTCAGAAAGTTTAGAGTCTCAACCCCGTCTCATATAACCTGGAAACTGTCCTTAGGACAGCCAGTGTAATTCTTAGAGAGGAACAGGCGATTAATCGCTCATCAATCGCCCTCTTCTAGGAGGAACATTCCCTCGGCTATACTGGCGAGCGAGCGAATGACCGAGCGATTACGCGAGAATCGCCCACTAACGGCAATTTTCAAATCTGCTCGCCCGTCTCACAATACGAATCCAGAATACCTATTTTCATGGCCTCTATCGCACGCGTTTTTCGTTGAAGAATTAGGTTCTCTTGGTTGAACTTATCAATATCAATCTGAACACACTGACACAATTTCTTTGAATGAAAATGAACCAACTACAGCTCAACGTCAATTATCCGTCCGTTTTCGTATTAGATTCTGTCAAATAGGGAACCACAAGCTTTGAGCAGTTCTTTTTTGGTTTTTAGGTGAGAATGAACGGGAAGTGATTGAAGAAGAACCGATGACGCCAGAGATCTGGGGAGGAAGACAGTTCAATAGCAGAACAAATGCTTGGCGAAAGCAAAAATTCTGTGCGATAGCAGCAGCCATTCGTACAGAAGTGAACGATATGAGCGACATCAAGTTCAGTGTTCTTTAGGACCTTATTTTCCGATTAATCGCACTGCTAGTCATCATTCAAACACAAGCGAACAGAAGTTGATAACTTCATCAAAACCCTCAATATGAGAGGAATATGAGAAGGAATGAAGGGTGCGGACGAAAATCGATACTTTCGACAGCCTCTGGAGTCCGGCGGCTATCTGAATGCCCGAAACCATTGATGAAAATTGCTTTAGATATAGATATTCTGCATCAAATAAAGTGTTGATATTCAAATAAATGCAACAAATACTGTTTAATCAATTCAGATATGACTGAATAAGAGCCTTTCAAACAAACATGATTAAATCTTGCAAACGAAAGTACACAAGAACTTTCCTTCCTGAGGACAGCAAATATGAATGCATGAACAGCGCAATCGTCTGCACTATAATTATGTGAGGACATTGAAACGCTTCTAAGGCATCATGTACGTCATTTTTTGGTATGTTAAAAAGTTGACGTGAAAACACAAAAATGCTGCTGAATGAGATATGAGCACGGTTTGGAAATTTGGGAGGATTGTGGATATGTGGATAAAACGAAAACACAACACAACAATGGATCACAGACAGCCAAAAGGGCAACCGCAAGGCCAAATGCAATAAAGCGTTTGAACAAGAGCAAGAAGACATGCAAAAAACATAAGAGCCAGAACAGAGGACAAGCTGCCAATCAATCATTAGCTATTTGGTTGTTTTATTTTGGTTGAGAAGGGGGGCATTCTCGACGAGTCTTCGGCTGCAGCTAAGTGATCATTATTGTCGAATATCACTGGATCGCTCTCTTATCGCATCAGCATCACTATCATTATGACGATCATCAACGTCCTATCATCTTCTTCATCTTCCCTAGACATCATGTCGCCATAATGAACAATTGCCCAACTAACTAAATGCTCAACAAAAAGTGAACGCTCTCCTCAAATTTTCAATTTTTTTATGTTCCTCGAAGCATCGTTTCGTTGTTTCGTTGCTTCCTCCATACAGCTCTCAATAACTGAGCGAATGCAGTTTCTTGTTCAGAACGCATAAATAAACGCAAATTTGCAATTGCTGTGCACTTAAACATGTACGACGCAAACACAGCATCATTATACGCCAGTGCATCTAGTATTTGTGTATGGATACATAGACACCGAAAAAATTTGAAAAAAAAACACACACAACTCATTTATGTGAGCGAAATTGTTGTTTCGAATTGTTGTGGTACTTATTGCCTAAATTGAGGATAAGGTTTGACCAAAATTAAGTTTACTTTTACTTTGCTATGGAACAATTTTCGCATGCTATGTGCCACTAGAGGTGCTAATATTAGTTCAGAGTTTTTGCGATCAAACTAAAAGCAGCCAATTGACTGCGGATGTTGCTTGTTAGCGGATAAGCAAAAAAATAAGAATTGCTAATGCATTTCCTCATCATTTCGGATGACGTATACGAACTGAGCAAATGCTTCAGATTCGTGTCTCCTCAATTTATGATTATTGCTTTATCCGTGCAATGCCTTGTGCACCTTTGAAACATGAGTAGACGGACGATGATATCATATTTGTTCCGGTGATACTTTAAAGAGAATAATGTTCAGTGAATGAAAATAGGGAATCGTATGAAGGAATGAAAATAATGACAAGAACGGGAATAAAACGAATACGAATAATCAATCAACTATGCTTAAGCAACCGCTCAGCATTGCATCACTATCGTTATCCTCAATTCAGGCAATAAGTATGTATGTATTTGTCCACGCTAGCTGCTTCATCAGCTCACCAAATCACCAAAAACTAGAACAAGAGGAAGATCAAGCGAACCACAAGCTAATAACGAAGCATCTGGAACATACAGTTCATTTGGTATGAGAAGAAATTGGCAGTTTTGAGATGATCGAAAGAATCGGCTAATTGTAAGCAAAACGAAAATATTCAGGAAAATTCAGAGCTGACAAACGATAACCTTCGGCAATGAGGATTCTGAAACGTTTTGGTTTCCAAAAAAAACCGTCTGAATATAAGCGAAATGAATGTGAGTGAATTGCATGAATGAATAATATAAGTGGAATCGCTCGCGCGCAACAAGTGAAATACTGATAAATAACGAATGGATAAAGTGAAATGACAATAGTGAATGTAATTACAGCGAGGAATTTGCAAGGATTATTGAATGAAACTGTTCACCTTTAAAAATTTTTATGGTCTGACGGAGAATTTCTGCGTTTGCGATGGACCAGTCGTGACTGTTTCTTTGCGAATGTAGGCAATGAATCTGGAGACGATTTGTTGAATTAGCCTTCAGTATATTGTTGGAATCGATGCTTACGAATAGTTGACTTGCTTGCTCAGTAGATTAATTGTGCTAGGCAAAAGTCGGATTATATATATCAGAGTAGATGATGGATTAGTGAATATACGAAGGAACGAACATACGAACGTTTCAGTTGAAAAGAAATATCAAATGGATAGCGGCAGCAGGTGATCGATGTAGGCTTGATATAGCTGATAGTGGCTTATCAACAGACTGAATATTGCTGAATTGAGTGATGATAACTGAGTTGGCGATGATGATGGATGATAATTGGGCAATTAGGAGTTTATTGCTTTGGTTGGTGTTGTTGCTACTGTTGGAAAGAACCTTATCGTGCAATAAATATAAAAGTGGGCAATAACAGCGAATGTTAAAAGTTGCAATTTTATCACGAATACTCTTCACTGATTGATGCAGTTTTCCAAATGATCACTCAAATATTGTTTACTCGAATGTTTGAAGAATTTATTCATTGATTCAGTTTACTTGAACGAACTCAGTGCACTACTTTTTGTCCCTCTTGGTGCTCTTCCGCCTGACACTGTCGTTCATTCAGTACAAACTGAAAAATTACAAACAAAACAATGAAAATCTCGCTCGAAAATTTTGACGATTATTTTGAAAAGTCATTCACAAACAACATCGGATGATGCGTTTCACATGCGCACAAATAACACCTATCTACAACAGCAACCGAAAGCAATGACAATATCAAACAAACAGAAAAACACCTAGCAACAAAATGAAATTAAGAAAAAATCTGCCAAAAATTTACGATAATCTTACGATAGTCCAAAAAATCATAACAATATTCATGATTTCTGAAACGAAACTGTTCTGTCGATAAGAGACACTTTTCTGTCGGACTGATGAGCTTCCTAATTCGTGCACGATCAGTAGCAAACTTTACAGATGCCGTAAGATACTAATCTTGAGTGAATAACGGCCAAATTCAATAAGAAGCAATTGCTCGAATGTTAAAATTACATTACTTCTCCGAACTCGAGTACAGAACTCGACCAATGCAATACGCTCTGGAATGGTGGAACCGATTGCACAGGTGAGTGTTTCGCAGAAGGCGATTACTAATAAACCGTATGTTTACGCGATCAACATGACGTTTTGATTTGAAACAAAAGAAGAAAGAAACGTTATGAAAAATGAACAATCTCGAAATGGGATCACATCGAATCAGCAGCGTGAAAAATAAGAACAACTCAGATGGACGGGCATTCATCTTCCAACTTCTCGGTGCATTTTTCTCGTTCGTCATCCTTATCTTAAGTATTCTCAAAGTGATTACAACAACAAAATTCACCATCTATCAAACTGTCAAGGTGGGCGCACACTCATCATCAAGCACGATCGTTCGGTGTCGTTGGAGTGTCTGTCTTGGATGACACTCGCCGAATAAAAGTTAACAACATGTCTGGCTGAAAACCATTATTCAATTATCGATGTAACTAAGTGCATGATAGCGCAATTAATGATGATACGATTGTTGAATGATTATCGACGGCAATTTATCAAAAACTAAGCGAACGATGTAATTGTTGTGCTCAAATCGAATTAACGAACCATTAATTTTGATTCGATAAATCGGCAAATTCCAGCCAGCCGAATCTCAATCAGAATTCACCATCTCATCAGTGAAACATTATCGCTGATTTTACATCTGATTAATATGTGTGTATGGTGATGACAAATGATATTTGATGGCGTAAATGATAAACGTTAACGGTCAGAAACAATGAATGTGTGCTGCTGTCAAAACGCTCGAACTGATTGGATAATTTGATTTGATGAAATTTTCGTGGTGAAAATTTTTGAAATGTAATGTTTTCCATGAATTAGCGAAATTCTAGAGAATCAAGTCACTTTCGTGATCTGAATTTCAGTTTTCTATTCAGTATTGAAGTTGAAATTTCGCCGTACAATTTTCAATGCACAATGGACGATTGCTTCATCATCTCTATATTATCGTCGTCATCCTCCTCAACATTATGAAATTGAATTCAACCAGCAGCTGATGATATTGTGCACGAATGATTCCAATTGACATTGTGCATAAAGTATCTTGAATTTTGTGCTGAATGCACAAAATTAGATGCAACAATGTACTCAAACTTCATCATTAGTTAATTAATTAAACTTATGAATCTAAATATCGTATTAACTAACACGTAAATTGAAGTATACGAAACGATTTGTATGAATAATCCTTTCCGATGACAAAATCGAACAGCCAACGCCCGCACTCATGCACACACAAACACATACATATGCACATGCACTACAACAACATTTTGAGTTCACTCTCGAAAGCGTTGCCATTCAATCCGAGCGCAATTCAAGCTTTAGAGAGAAGCCTTACTGGGGATTTTGTGGATTGTCTCAACTGCACTTAACATCTGCATCTGTATTTAATCAGCTGTTAAGATTGCTAGTGTCAGCTTTTTTGCATGCTCTACTAAGAACGGCACTTCTCAACGTGATTAGTTCGAATGGCATCTAAAATGGCTTAAAATCATCTGTTCTTTGAAGCTTTCTTCTATTTTTACATTTCATACGAACGGATAATCAAATCAATCAATGCCCAAGCCAACCATCAATACGTTGTGCTCTCTAAAATCTCGCAATTGCTTGCCTCGATTTCAGCGTTTTTTTTTTGGATTACGACGGATTTTTGAATTCTGATTGACATTTTTGTCGAATCGCACTGGTTCACAACGATTTCACAACAAAAATCCACCAATGTCAACAACTGATCATTGCGTCGATCGTTGAATCGTCGTTGAAATTTCTCTCCATTTTTATTCGACATCCGAAAAAAAGCCAAGTAACTTTTTCTCTACCAAATAACGCTGGTCATCTAGGAACAAACAAAACTCTGAATAAAAATCAGCCTCCGATGGAACACTCGGAAGTTGGTGCAAACCAAAAAAAAGAAAATCAAAACAGCGCTAGAATACTCAACACAACAACATCAATTTTATAATCATCTCGTAGCGTTTTCGAGTGCTCTCCTCGTAAGGTTTATAAAATTTCGAGTATTCCCAACGAAATTTCTTATCGGTCATCAAACCGACAATGCGATGATGATATTTATATCGCACAGACATACACACACTCACACACACGACTACCGTAGTCGCTCGTAACGGTGCTCCCCCAATCAGTCCGTTGCTGTTAACGTAATTGTTCGTCATGCTACCGTACTACGTGCTTGCCATACCGTACAATAAAAGTTCCATCTGCATTAGGGACTGACTAGTGGCGCATTACACACATTGCACGTACGCATGTATGCTTAGGCATTCACTCAGCATTGTTCAACAAGCGAACGAGCAAGATTCCTGATGAGTATTCATTACCAAAATAAAAAATACTTAGCGATGATCAACATTCCATCAGAAGCAACTGGCAGATGAAAAGTTTTCCTAGAGACAACTTGAGCACATCAGCAAATAACTATGAATCGTCCGTCCTTTGCCTTTACCGTGAAACATCGAATCGCGAACAAAGTATTATGTAACCTTTCTCGATCTTAAAGTCATTGTTTCACGATCAGATCTGATGAACTCATAAAAAAATTTCTTCTCGTCATAAAACTCATCGATGCCAGCAAGAGCACTTATAAATCCGTACATTTATGTGGACTCTACAAAATATGGAGGAGTTCACGTTGAATTAGTCAGTTAAAATCTATGAAGTGGGGAAATAAAGTGAACTGTCCAGTTGTTGGTAATAGTCATGGAAGGGAATGGAGCATACTGGTAGCGTTGAAGACCGACTGGAGCGTCAGTTTGGAAGTGATAAAACTGTACATAATGGTTATGACAGTGTATGATAAACAAAATCAAACAGTTTTTGTGATATTACGTGATGTTCATGTTCCATTCACTACAACAGGTATAACAAACGCTATTAGACACATGCAAGTGATATGACATTCGTGCATGATATTGTCTTCATTTCTTTATGTTCAAACAACTAACAATCTACACAGGTAGTTTCATAGTTACAAGTAAATGCATACATATCCAGCCATCCATTGTTTACAAAGCCCTATCATTGTTACAATCTTACATCGAAAGGCTAGTGATATGCCGAATTGTTATTTTGATATGGGGTGCATTGATATGATATGATAAGAACACCACACAGTGAATATTAATACCAAACAGAACGAAACGTTGATGGCGAGACTAAAACCAAAAGGAGACCAAGTTAACGTTTTTTTATGAAGATGTTGTGCTTTGTATCTGAATGATGTGAACTGACGTATTTTACAATGAGGCAATTCTTGTGGAAACTTTTCGTTTTCATTCAACCCACTTGATGATCACTTTAGAATCATTCCCTCTATTTTCAGTCTCATTGTTACCTGTCATCTATTTCCTTGCGCTACTCGTTTAAATGAATAATTGTAAAGGAACGCAAGATATTCAATACCAATAATTATCATTGATTATTGATGCCATACCACTACGTGTTCGTCATTTACGTTGAATATTGTGGTCGAATAATGATGTTAATAATATTGGTTACCGAATGGTAAAAACATTAAGTAGTAATTATAGCACTATGGATTGAATGAATGATTTTGGAGAATTGTTCAACAACAGCAATAAAGCTTGCCAGCAGCTGAAAATACTGCAGACATGGATGAGCACTGAGGGTTGAAATTTGGCGATCGCATGGATATCAGCGATGAACATGCAAAGGTTTAGATCCAGAATCGAGCTCATTGCTGCTGACGATGAGATAATCATGAACAGTGAACGCAGTTTTTGAGGCCAGAAGCACTTGCAATTGTCAATATAATCATTGCGAAAGTTCATTCGTAAAAAAATTCCGAAAGTGGCACTTAAAACAAGTGAGATAAATTGCGTTGGAAATGATCGAACGAGTGAGTGTATAGTGAAAGAAGGAACAGAAATCTTCGCTGAAATTGATGATTCTCACTGAAAATCGGTTAAGGAATCGTTCGCTCTTACACACCGCTCCAACCAATAGAAATAATGCATGAAAAACAATGTATGACTCATTAAAAAAGGGGTTTTGTTGAAGGGTAAAACAAGGAAATAAAACTCCAATGGGTATCACACTCGTCTAACGATTCCAAATCGATGATTTATACGAACGATTGTAACTATTCCACAAAGGCAAAACAACAATCGAACAATCGAACTGAACAACGCACAACGATGATGCGCTGCTGAAAAATGATTATTGCGATTGTGTGAGATCATATTGCTCTTGCAATCACTTCAATAAAGCATCAAAAAGCAAAACCACAATTTGCAGTAGCAATGCGTTCAGATGAACAGATGAAAAAGTTAGGATAAACCTCCGAAATGACTAGAATACAATCATACTTCATACATATCACTATGGGATAATTAGTCGAGACTAATTATAGCCTGCATCTATGCAACCTTGCTTGCACTGGTATTTTTGATGTTCTCATGATATGCTGATGACAATAATGAGTTAGGTACAGTATGATCATTAGGCACAGATGTATTCATGTTATTAGAATATGCCACTGATGCTGAACGCTTGAAAGTTGAGTTGTACAGTCGTCATATTTGCGCACAAAAACACACTTGAATGAGTGTATTAATTAGTTAGTCAATTTATTAAATAATAGCTGATCAACTATGTAATCACATATTCATTGCTTCAGCCAGATATCTATCACCATAGCGAAATTTGAAGTTTCTCTCAGGAAAATTGAAGTTTTTTCGGAGTTATGGCTCACATACGCCGCATATATTCCAACGAACCAAATTGTTTCCTCAACAAGCCTAAACACAACAAGATAATAATAATAATAATCGGTTTAACGATAACATGATAATCTGTTCTGGTCCAACGACAATGGTGATAATAATATTTAAAACGTGATAACAATTGGCATTGGTTCCCTTCGATCTAGAAGATGGATTTCAATTTTATCACCAAAATATTCTCCACCTAACAAATCACTAAAAATCTAGATCAGCGAAAGCACCGAACCAAATTCTAAGCTGTTTATCATCAAGTTCAATGAAGAAATGAGAATTTTCATAGGAAATGCACAAACACACACACACATACTCCCAAAGATTTGTACGCATATACTTCTGAGATTCTTCAGCAATTTTTCATCGCCGCATTCAGCCAGACGTTTCTTCTTGTTCTCGTCATTTCTTAGTGTTTTTCTTCTCTAGCATCTTCCTCTCCTCCAATCTATCAATACACCAATATCGATATCGAATAAACTCAACTCAATGAAACTATAAATAATGCTGCTGCTGCTATTCAGCCGGGATGCTGTGCTGTTGCTAGTTGTTTACAGCCCAGTTTTTTTTTTGGGGGTAGTGGTGGTGGTGAGCAAAGAAATTTGAAAGTGAAACGAGACCTTAAGACCTCTCCTCATATTGTGCTCGAGTAGCAGCAACAGTAGCAATAGCAGTAGCTGTGTGTATGCGCTCATCTGTAAGCTGTGCATTCATAAAATTGATTATTGTTCAGTTATTTTTGGTTTGTTTGCCGTTTTCCAAACATACGAGTGAATTGTGTGTGTGTGTAACTGCTGCGAGAATGTAATTCAGCACCAACAAACAGCATTCAGCATCTCGTTCGTACGTCCATAAATTCATCGGTTGTGTTCGTTCGTCTGATGCATGCAAAAAACAACTCAACTCTAGCATACGTACATAGCATTAGTCTCAATAAGATCAGCAACTTTCACTACAAACCTGTGCTTAACTCATTGCACCGTTGCGAAATGTGCTATTTGAGCACAACTCGATAAGTTCAGATGAATCAGCGAAATTACACTAAATCAATGACTCAATATGTAGACAGTTACAGGTAGGAGTTGGCTGATGAGAAGCCTGGCTTAAAGTTTTCAAATGGAACCGCGGCGAAATTTTGTGGCCGTGAGGGAGTTCTCATCTTGCTCCAACGACTGATCACCGATGTGCAGAAGCTTGTGACTGTGCAGAAGCTTTTGACTGTCAACGATGAAGAGTTTCATATTCTAATGGGCGATTCTTTGGTTGTCAATGATTGCGATTGTTCCACAAGTAATCACTTGGAAATTTATGGTCATATTCTGAGGATATATTCATTGAACTAAACTGATTTAAATGTTGAGCGTGATCAGTTCAAATCAATGCCACGATTGGAAGAAATCATCTTCCCATTGAAATCGACGAATGGAATCGACGGGAACAAAGAACAGAACGTTTGAAACTTACTAAGGTCATGCAAAATTCTAAGAGTTACTATTGAAAAAACGACGTTTTAAAGTGATGTTATGTAAGATCACTGGTTGTACTTTAAGGTAAACGAGCGCACTGAAAAAGTCGTACTTTAAGGTATGTCATGTCAGATCATGTCATGTGCAGTTCCATTCTGAAAGCATCAGTTGATAATGTCGGTTGACATGACAGGAACTGATGCGATTTCTTTTTGTTGACGCCGTTACGTCGTTTGCTTGGCATAGATCACTGGCGATAAGATTTTTTCCTGACGTTTATTCGAAGTGAAAAAATCAGCTCAGATTGTTTTCTAACACAAAAATGTTTTGCAAACAAATGGACTTAGCTAGTAGCTTTTTCTGGGATATCATTCGTACGTTGAAGATTCATAGAGAAAAATGATAGTCACCAAGGCAGCAATTCACACCATCCAAAAAGCTGCTCACAGATGTGAGAGCAAGAGCAAGCACTGAACGAAAAGAAACTGATCGTGAAGATTTGTGAGTGCAACAAAAAAATGACGACACATTATGTGTTCTCTCAAACTCAATGAACTATCGAAAAAATCCGTCCGGTTCAGTAAAGGTTATGCATGACAGTGAACATTACATTCGCTCGCTCGTTCGCTTACTTCACCGCTCAGAATAATAACTACAGAAGGTAGTTATGTTCTTAGGCATGTTTGCTTTTCAATTGCGTCTTTGTGAAAATAATCTTGCCAACCTCTCATCATGATTCACTCATCAAGCACAATAGGTACATGCTTCGGTATCGAGCTAACCTTCTATAACCATCACAAACCTACGCAAATAATTCCGCGACTACGGTAGCAATCTGACGCAATAAATAGTTATATGGGAGGAGTACAATGGAGCATGGGTGATCAAATGAAAAGTTTCCTAGAACTTGTAGGTGATCAAGAATGAAGAAGAGTTTTTGAAGAAATGATAGTAATGTTAAGAAATGCTCAGTAAAGGTTTCGGTGATATAACATAAATCATTAGCATTCCATTAAGTTCAGGTTCTGCTTTGTTCCTTTCTTGCGCACCATTCAGTCCAATTCGCCATTTCTCTTCTGTACAAATTGCTGATAATATGCATTGCTAATTGATAATGCTGCTCAATACGTACCAATTTTGTAAGTTTCAACATGAAATATTATCGAACGAACGGACTTTATGTTCATACAAAGTGATTCACCAAACAGGAAATGAGGAGGACGACTGATCTCAAAAAACGTCGATTATAGTCAGGCAAATGCAAACGTTGTTGATTGCTATTTGTCAACAAAATGATAAAACAATCAGTCGATTAATCAGTCGAACTAAAAGCGGACTGATCAAGATCCACTTAAGTGTCAATGTCATTTGCACATGAAGACCTAGACGAATTTGGTGAAGGAAGTCAAAATCTGAGGAAAATCTATCTCGATCTCAAAGAATCTCATCTATTAATCGACATCCACGCAAGCAATTGGATAACTGACCTGAACTGAAGTTGACCATATTATATCATGAGTTTGGAAAATTGCAGTTTCGATCGATTCCGTCAAAATATTGAGAGAGCAGTCGAAGTCGAATTAAATTCTGAACTCCAGCAGTTGATTCCACAAAGCCAACAGTGAATTTGAGTTACGATCCGAGAGGCACCAAAAAATTCTGTCACAAGTGCAGCAGGTCCATACTTGTATAGTTTCCCGATGCACGACAAATCCAACGCAAACAAAACACCACGTATGCCTTCTCACAATCAGATGAATAAAACGCTGATAACAATCAGCACATTGGAGATAGAAACTACTCAAACGCACCAATAAGCTAAAGAAGTTCAGATCATTGAATTGTAAAAAGTTTTGTGCGCTTGAATTTTTTGTTGTTGGTCACACAGATCATTCGTCGTTGACGTTCTTTTACGATTTATTGCTGTATCGAACGATCGTTCGAATGTTTCTTGTGCACGTGATCACAAAGCTGATCATATACTCAGAATGAGTGATTTCTGCGCTCAAGCATGCCGGCCCACATAAGTCTTTGTCAATGAAAGGCCAATAATTTTCGCTTGTGATCGGAATTTTGAATTTACGGATGAAAATTTCCACGAAAAATGGCTGGAAATTCCACGGAATGCAAGAAAATTTTGCACAGAAATTTATCGCACTGCAAAATCAACTAAGTTTGCTGTCTGGTGACAGGAAATCTTACGATCTGCTCACTTTAGTGTTACCATTTTACTTTCTGAGGCTTGTAATCGTTAACGACTCCAATTAGCAACAAAACTGAACTGCTGGAGAACATTTCAAAAAGAATCTCCGAGAACTAAATCAGTCTGACTCCAATGAATGCCCGTTCTCTTCCTAAGCCCCAGTTGAAAGAAATCGATCAGTCAGTTCAAGTCTCATTTGCTACGACAACATTTGCCAGATAGACGAATTAGCTGAAAAGATCGAATCGATACGAGGAGATCGAGAATGAGATGAGTGAAATATGAGTATTAATGTTAAACGATGCACTAAAAAATGCAATAAGCGAACATCATCATTACTATAGTATCAGCATCGGAACTGTGCTTCCAAGAACTCAGTATGCATAATCCGATGCCGTACATTCGAGACGGATGAATATCCGTTGGGCAACACGCATCATCAGCTGGATGGATGGATATATTCTTCATAGAGAGACAGAAGATATCCATGCTTATTTGTATTAATGTAGTGCAAGCACGCACACACACACATCATATTTGTTTGAATGAGATCGCATTTAATCTAACATTAATCTGTAATCTGTGATCAGCGCCTTTCTGACAACTCCAACACGAGAATGTCAAATTAAAAATTGATTGCTTAGACGATAACGCCAGCCAGTAACAGTAGAGACGGGGTAATAGATGTGACGTGATAGGATCGAATGGGATCGATTGGATACAATGGGATTCGGTCGACGATAAAGCAACTTAGACGGAAATATTAGTTGAATTAGCAAGAAACCAATCAAAGATGGACGTTTTTTCATCGCATGTCTTTCGAATCATTCCACTACTTTTTTGGCTATTTGGAACACATTTTCAAGCGATAAGAGGAAGTGGAATAAGCAATGAGTTGTGGTGACGACTTGCCATCAGATAATGAGATTAGATGGGTAGAAGCGTAGGAAAAAACGTGAAAATAACTTATTAAGCTAAAGCCAAATGCCTTTGAGAAGAGAGATAAAAGACTGAACGCGGAGGCGAATAAAAATTGTTGAATTCACGATTTGAATTTAAGTAGATAAGCTGGAAACAGCACCTCAAGAGTATCAGAGCAATGATTCGAGCTCAAACCGACAATGATTTCTTTAAGGCAGCAGACTTGCTTGAATCTTGAAGATTTCGTAGCAATTTTGAGACTGCTGCAATTCGATTTCCTATATCTGACTCTTCGGTCCCCAGTAGAACTAAATCAAATCTTTGGGATATGATTCAATCGCTGGAACAAATGCAACATAATATCGCGAACGCAATGACTATTCCTGATTCGCATAAAAATGTTGATTCAGTGCTTATCAGGAGTCTAAGAACTATGAAAAGTCTTACTCTCAATGATACTAGGAAATTGCATTCATATAGATCACATATATCAGTTCTCATTACTTTATTACATCCCTTCACAATTATAGCGCAAAAACTACTGTGATTTTCAGCAACACTCTGTACACACATTACTGTTGTGCTTATATTTCATTTCATGTTTCCTTCCTGATGGCTTTAATATCATTAAATCTTATAATATAACTTCGGTTTAACTGATATTATTGGTGGTATCAGTGGTTCAATTCGTTTCATCAAGCATTCTTGCCCAAGTTTTTTGCATTCCAGACTTGATTAAGTCCCATACTTTATATTCTATCTGATACTCGCAATTCGCTTGCTTGCCTATTCCTCATCACATCATCAATGCATTCAGATTCCAGGAACGGAATGGAATGACTGATCATAGCCGGACAGATGCATGAATATCAATTCTCCACATGTCTGATTCACATCTGCAGACAGTCTCGTAACCTTATTCAAGTACAAATGATGAAAGGCGAAAGACATCCTCTCCATATATTCTATTTCATAACCAATAAATTAAGCACGCGGATGTCATTCGAAACCATTCAACTGCTACAAATTCTTGAACAGACTTTATATTCTTACGAAGTTATTTGTGCTATAAACTCGGTGGTGATATCATTGGTTATAATACGAAATCGATGATATAAATAAATACACACAAAAAATTTATCTCTTCATTAAGCCAACAGCAACAATAAATCAGTGCACACATTCACTTAAATCAACCCTAAATAAGTGTGAATGAGCATTCTAAGTATCCAACAACAAAAAATCAACGAACGTCTCATTCAGCAAAAAACACTCGAACGTCCTCTATTCACATTGTTCGTTAATCTTTATTCACGCTACATGTGTACACATCCAACCGACTGCCTGCCTGCCTTTTTGATGGTTTTCGCCAGCAACCGATTAGACGATAGGTGCACGCTATGTGGACTGAGTGGAAAAAATGAGGAATGATGGTATGTCGGATAAACCGGAATGAGCACGAAAAAAAGTGGATGTGCGTGGGAAGAGATGACTGCAGTTGAGTGTGATTAAATACGAGATTGCGTATTGAATCGGTTTTTTTTTTCTTCAGAGTGGATTATTGCTTTTATTAATCTGTCTCATTAACTTCCGCTAGTTCGTCCACTGTTTTGCGAATCATCAGCGTGATATAACGGTGCTTAAATGCGACTCAAAGTTTTGCTTGAATCTAAAGGCTATGTAGCATGAAAGGAATGATTTCTTGCAACTGATCTGATCTCCTCTCTCACTAGTCAGATAACCTTATGATTTATGTATTATACTAAAAGATGTGCTATGTCCACATTCTGAACAGCAATGCTATGCTTATAAACGATTACGATTACCGATAAAATTGAAAAGGAGGCAGAGTGCTTTTTGGTACTATTCGAATTTTCAGTGGGTGAGAGCGTTTTGCTGAGATTCTCTCGTATTCATAGCTGTGTTTCTCATTCACTATCTTCAATGATCACTCATGCGTTTATAATAAGACAAATGCAACAGAAGAAATAAACCGAGATCATAACCATATGAGAACGATAATGTATTAGTGATCGGAGGAAAGGTTTTTGAGATGGGCACTAATAAGTGAAGTCAAACGAAAATGAAGTGAAGCGAACCGAATGGAACGAAGTGAGGAATTCGGAACCACAGTTGAGTAACTATACGAAGAGGTAAACAATATTTTAGAACAAAATAATTCATGTACATCATCATATGTCTGGCACTTAATTGAAAGTAATAATGATGTGAATGTGCGATAGTTGTAAGATATTGTGCTTACGTTTTGAAGAGTTTATATAGCACAGACATTGAATGATAGTGCAAAGCAGTTACATAGCAAAAATTAATGATAATCAACATGAATCCAGTTAGGATATGTTCAAAATGAGTATCACTATGAAGTAAATCATTTCGTGGCCGTAAACCGGTAGAGTAATTGAACTGCATGAAGTTCAGTAGCAAAGTTGAGTATGGGCGTTATGAATTATGTACGAATATAAAATTTAGGGAAAGTACAAACGTAACTAAGTTCAATATGAGTATAACAGAACAAATTTTTAAGCTGGAGTTCGAGTGCAGTAAGAGTGAATTTGTTGTTGAAAAATATATGCTTTGTCGAATGAGTGATGTTCTTGAGGATATCTTTTGTTGAAGATTGAACGAATGCAAGAGAGAATTTGGTAGTGCGGTTCGTTGGGTTATTGGCGTTTAAATAATCACATCAGAGGGTTTTGTTGGTTGTTCGTTTGGGTCCGTTTCATCTAATATGTTTGCCATTCTCAATGCCTTCAGAATCATTTTATTCCAACTCGAATAATCGATTCATTTCGGTGAGCAAGATGACATTATTGTTGAGATTTACGAAATGTCAGATGAATAGATGGCATGGTTGAAATTGATTGATTCCATACGCAAGACAAGAAAACGAATACAGGATTAAGCGATAAAGGCGTGGAAAAGACAATATGTGCCTGGAATGATGAGCGCTACTCAAATAAAGACTAAAATGCAAATGCAACCAAGTGGAATTCCAAAGTTTCACGAATAACGCAAAAGCAAACAAACAGAATAATCAAATTTGTCACTACCAAAGTAGTGGATATACCATTAACGTCTCGATATTGATCTAGCCTACTTAAGAATGCCATCGGTATTTTCCTGACGGGTTAATTTTACGATTTGGAACAAATCAAATCGATCAAACTACCGGGAAATTACAACCGTCCAAAAATTACAAGCATTTCGAGGTTGTAATGGTGATAGAGATGTGACAATCACAAGAGAGACTGAACAGAATACTTCAATCTCAGCTGATCAATAGCTTGTTTATTCGGTGATGCAAAATTCTGTTCCGGTTATGAGGATTTTCATGATTGCTATGGCAGAAAGCATTCTTAAGCTGATAAAGGAGATCTGCTCTCCGCTTCTTGCCCAACTGTGAGATAATAATTTCTAGTAGGTGAACGTAACTTTCATGCCCATGGAATACAAAATCACAGTCCAAAAACTTCAGTGTTCTCAAGACGGATAACAACCACTTGCAAGTGCTCTTATTGTTAGATATTGATTTGCTTCAATTGATGGACATGGAAATGCGAGTAAGAACGTAGAAATTGATTCTGTTAACAGTGGAAATTTTTGCTCTCATTTAGAAGTGGATGGATCGTGTTGGATGAAAGGTTCGTTGTATTGATGACGGCATCGTTGGAATATCCGTTTATTTACAAAAATTTGTAGACATATTGATTTAAAACACATCCTGTTCTATCATACAGCTCAATCTGCTCTTTCCGATTCGTCTGTTTATTTATTTGTGGTCTGTTCATGTGGTCTAGAGCTTTCGAGCCGAGCCGAACCAGTCGTTTACTTTTCTTGTAAATCTGTTCGTTTCGTAGCAAAACAACTGCGCGTTGCATTTCGTAAACCATCACCGAGACACCATTCTCTACGATCAATTGAAGTCCAAATGAGATCGAATGAAATGTGCCCAGATTTCGTATTGTTTCCTCGCAAAATATTCAGTTTAGTCGAAGTATATACGTTTATTTACCTATTTGGATGGCGATGTTCGATGTTAGTTAGATCCTCGCGATTTTGAGCCGAAAAAACCTACAATCCAGCGAATGTGTGGTAGTTGCTACTCACCACTGAATCTGTGTGCTTGCCTGCCTACTACTCCACATAGTGCTTGAATCCACCTTAACCCTTATAGTCCTCTCATAGTCACAGTCAAATTCGTTCAACGGTTAGTTTATATTATGAATGTTATATGTGTTTTTGCATTAGTTTGTCTGAGTGTGTGTGTATTTGGGAAAGAGCATGAAACGCAGCACGTTGATCGTTGAAATTTTCGATAGGAAAAGTGCTGAGAGCACGAGCGATAATGTTGAATGTTCTTGAGCAATCCTAGAATATCATTCACAAAATCTTTTTGAAAATGAAACAGATTCCACAGAGCCGTCTCCTTTTGTCGTTGTCTTCGACTGAGTGCTGAGTTGATCATTATTTTAGCATTATTTCAAGCATTTATCCAACGATTTCCAGCAGCAGCATCAGTAGTAGCTGCTGTTGCATGAATGCATGAACGAATAAGCGAACGTATCGCTGTTATTGTCGCCAATATGATATGAAAGGAGAAGTGGACAAATTCATCATCTTCCTGTCAAATATCATACGACAGATCATATTCTATCAATCATGAGTAAGCTCACGAAAGTTTTACGAATCTATCGGAAAAGACAGGAAAACTTCATCACTTACAACAATCGATTGATATGTACGAACAATAATTCCTTTCAAACCTCGCAAGGAACAAGAAAAAACGCAAGGTGAAGTGAAATGTTCGAAATAGCAAAGACGATAATGGAGAAAATGGATGATAACGCTCGAATGCTGAAATTGCTAAAATGCTTTTCGAGTATAATAACATGATCATATTCGTCACTGTTGTGAAAGCCCTGGTCGCGGTTCTCAACAACCAGTTAGTAACGAGCAAAAAGTAGAAGTTTTGAGTTGTACACTGAAAAGATTCGTTGTGCGATGAAAATATCGAACAGAACACTGAATTACAAGAATACGAAGAATGAATGAACTGAAAAAAACGGTGGAATACTCAATAAATTGAATGGTTAGTGAGTGGAGTTGTAATGCTATGGAATGAATCGCTTGAATGAATGAATGTGAATGACTGAATGCCTGAATGACAAACACGATTGAAATAGAATGGAAAATCGAACAACCGGCATAGAGTATGGGAACAAGAGAGTGTGAAAAGATAGAAAGATGGATAGACGAAGCGAACCAACGAACGAACGAACACAGAAGAAGTTTCAAATGATTGATGGATTGTTGGTGAGGAAACAAATATGAGAGCGATTCTAAAGGCTCCTCCTGCTGCTGCTGCTGCTGCTGCTGCTACTGCTACTTTTACAGCTACTAGTAATGTTACTAGCGTTTATGCTCCAGCTGTTCTTGCGCCATATGAACTGACTGACAAAGTGTTTGTGTTGAACAGACTGACTGCAGGATTTAGTTAAGTATTAAGTAATGTAATGACTGAGCAGCGTAACGAAATAAGATTCGGCTAAAAGTGTAAGCTGAACGAGAAGAATTTAGGAAATGATCGCCTGATTTCGAAACAATGTTTACAGCGAATATTGTACGAATTACAGATGCTTGTTTGTATGGTTGTTCGGCAAATAACTCTAGACTGACTGCATTCGGATACAATCACAAACTACTGCAGCTGATTCAATAAGGCAGCAATTCAATCACAAATGTTTTATGTTATAAGGTCATCGCTTCCTCAGCTTATACACTAATTGTAAGCGATGAATTGGTTTTTTTCGTCACTCAATTATTCTGCACAAATTTTACGAGATTTCCGAAATATTCGATGGAATGTTTTTCGACACTCAAAATTATTTCCAAATTAGTCCTCTGCGTTGTGCATGTGATCTCAGGCAACTTAACAACTAAATATCACACGCAATAATGTGTGGCGCCCAGTTTAGATCAAGAGCATCGGTCATGTAGCACGCTTATCAGCATGAGTTTGAAGTGGTGTTTTCAAAGTTGAGTCATAATTTTTATGGTGAACGCGAATAAATTAAAGAAATGAATAAATGAATGAAATAATTTGCTTGAGAAGCTGAAAGTACATTAATGTTTCTTACATAAAACATGCACACACACACACATGTTGAATATTTTATGTTCTATCGTGAAAATATATTATTCACAACGAATAAATTACATTGATCAGTTATGTGATAGCGATTCACAATTTTACTTCCCCACATAATTTATGCAGATTTTTTTCATATTGAATTTTATTAACGTTTTCGTATCGGTGAAGACAAACAAATGTCATGGTGATGGTATAAATAGATGTGCTGAAGAAGAGGGAAGGAATATTTTAATGATAAATTATCGACAGAGAATTTGTTTTTTGATGCTTTATTTCAACATGATGATGAGGGCAGATAAATTTTTAGCTGTTGATGTGATTTCGGCGTTGTGTTTTGCGTTTTTAATTGCTTCAAAGGGTGAATGCTGCCTGACTGCCAGCTTAAAAACTTCACAATTCCAATGCGAATAATTCAAACAAAATTGTTGATTTAATTCCAGTTGTCAAATTGTCATCATTCCTAGTTTAACTCCAATTAAAGGGTTGCTGAATCACCAGAGTCTCTCTGCTCTAAAGCCTATGAAAGGCAACAACGCATGATCCAAGCTGAACAACTTGGTAGTCGAAAAAAAATTCTGAATCTTAAACGGGGTTGACGACCTGAACAGCATCTGAATCGTTTTCGTCTTTCTCGGCTCGATCATTTGGGAACGTATCATCGAAACAGGCGAGTAGTGCTCATGGAAATTTAACTCGATGGATTGTTCCGCATTCCATCCGGTTCAAATCAACACCCAGCTTTTTTCATTTATCGTGCTTCTTCTCTCGCACTTCTTTTGTCGCATTCTCAACCATTTTTTTAGGAGAAAAATGGCGTCAGCTTCCCTGTTTTTTTGGAGTGAGAAGGACAGTTAAAAAGTCGTTCGAAATGTCAATGATCACTTCGATTTCTGGTTCGCGTTTTTCCTATCGCCTTTTTTTGTTAAATGAGAGAATGACAAGGCAACGCAATCACAAACAAAAAACGTTGGAATTTTTTCCTTCAGCATCAGCATTCAATTTCATCGGTTCATTCAATTACTCGGCGCTCATCCACTCAAATGAACAAGCGTGAATTATGGTACTTGAAAGATGGATGCTAAAATACAGTGAAAACAATAAAAATGTCAACTGAGAAAAGTGAACGAATTTGAACAAAAATGAACTTTTACAAATGGATTTTTCCTTCACATTAAAACTTCTCATGCAAAACAGAACATAAGGTAATGTGAAGGAGGATTATTCTACTGTGAAATGGAAAGTTACTGAAAAACTACTGAATTGTTGCTTGAACTGAAAATGGTTACATTTGTATTCGTCGCTCTCTATTTGTTTGCAATGGAAAACTTAGATATCTTTTTTCGGCATCAACGCAACGTTCCTGGTTTTATTCATTCCAGTTCAACACCTTATCGTTGAAGACTGTTGAGGAGACGGTTAAGGATTGTCAGCAATACTTGCAATTTATTTTACTCCAACAAATTTTTTGCTGTGACCATGAAATCATTAGAAAAAAATGTGAACGTAGGAAAGCGGCGAAAAAAACGCACTGAACAAAAAATTTTGAAGTGTGTGAGAAAGGAGAAGAAACCGAAGAAGTGGCGACTCTAAGAAAAAGTAGTGCTCACAATTCACACGGTGTTCGAGTCGAGATCGCACGGCGTTGTTGGGCATATGAAACGAAAAGAAGACAAAAACGAATGAACACATTCGATGCTAAGAAATGAGTTGAGTTTCTAACTGCGATGAGAGTGCATCACAAAAAACGTACACGCACACACACACACACACTGAGTTTTATCGATGAAATTTGACGTTGAGTCTGTTCGTTCACCGCCTATCCAACCAACCAAGAGTATGTGTTTACTCAATTACGTAGCCGCTGAACAAAAAACTTTTAGCACCGAAATGTCAACCAAAACCGAACACAGTCAACCTGATTAAACAAGCAGCCAATACGTCGGTCGTACTGATAAGCGCATACTCACTCACTCTAAACGAGAGCATCACTGATTATGGGACGTTGACGTAATCGCTCGATTGCTAAAATCAAAGTTCGAACATTCTAAATTTCTAAAGTAATGCTCACATCACCATAGAACGTTGAAAAACGTTAACATTTCCGAACCAAATTCAATCTCAACTTTTCAGTTACTTCATAAAATTTTCGAAAACTTTCTCAGCAAACACCACAAACAGCGAAGCCAATCTTTGGAATTCCCACACTCACACACGAATAGAAAATAGTGATATTGTTAGTCAGTTCACTTTTTTCCCTCTTTGAAAAGCAAAGTTCAAAAAAATTTCCTGACTAAAAATCAAAAATTTCACGTGCATTACGAGCAAAAAAAGATAGGATAAATATATTCCAAAAAAATCCTATCAGAACACATAAAAATTCATCTCCTTTTGATTGCTCTTTTTGTGAAATAAAACTGCGAAAAACCGAATCAATGCACAAAGACTGAAATCCAAATCGTCCAGCATGGAATGGAAAACAACGAGGAAGCAGTGGAAAAAGTGGCAATGCAATGCGAAACCGATGACTAGTAAAATATTTTTTGAGAAGTAATTTGTCAAAATTTCGAGAAATATCTTTTAGAAAATACTGCCGTAAATGAAAAATATTTTCTGTACTCATCACCAAAATTTCTACGAAAAAATTGAGCCCAAATAATGACGGTGTAACAAATTTTCCTACTAAAACCGTGTTGTTCGCATTGCGTTGGCGTTACACTAGTGAGTGGGCGGGCACTACTACGGTAGTTTGTGAACGACTAAGAGCGACAGCCAATCAGAGTGCAGGACGAGTTCGTCTAGTGACAGAGTGGCGCATAGAGAGAAAATGACAGACAACATCGTGAAACAACTACGGTTTCAGTGAACGGCCGCATTCACTCATCTGATTATTCATTTCGTTCGTATTGATTATGGGTGATGAGACAAATACAAGCCATAACTAGTAGTAATATAGCAATATCACTCCCAATTGGGTACTGTATTATGTAATCATGAAATTTCGTTTGTTTCCTTTGTGCTCCTGTACGTTTGTTTCTTTGTGTCCATAGCAGAGTTCGACTGATCAAACAACTAAAGACATTATTCATCATCGACCTATCTGATCACCTTATTCGTTAATTCATCAAGTTGTTCCACTTCGTCAAGAAGGAAGTCAGTGTTTCAACGGAATTCTCTCAGAAAACAACGACGGCAAATATGAAATAGAGGCGACAAGAAGGAAGGAACTGACACGGAACAAGATGATTAGGAGAGATGAAACAGAAGAGGCAGGAAGTCTTTGGGTTTCTTTTCTGCGTTTTGCGATGTTTTATTCAATTTGCGTAAATCAACAGATATCTATCTGACTACAGAACGAGAATTCAAACGAAAAATGGAATTAATTTCCAAATTAATTAACCGAAAATCACAGCGGCATACACATTCAACTCTTTTCCGGTTCGCTTCAGTTTCTTAGAATGATTTAAAGAGGGAACGAAGTCTCGTCATTCATTTCCTTCCATTTCTGCGTCCGTTTTTTGCGTCCACGATAAATTATCCCTTCGAAAACACCTGCAGTCGACGTTGATTTTGATGGCAGTTGACGATTGCGCTGTTGATTGTTCATGAGTTCAGTGGAAATTTGGCGTGCCCCTAGTTTTTTTTTTTCAATCAGTCATTCGACGAATTTAGTCATTTTTCATTTAATCGTCGGCTCGTTCATTTTTCTCAGGTTTTTCCCAGTCTCCTTCACTTTTTGCAGATTTTCTTTGTTGTTTTGTTGATTCCCAGATGGAGGAAATAAATTCGACTCATAGTCAAATAATTCGACTGTTCGCATTCTATGTTAGTACATATTAACATTATCGATAGACACACTATTAGTACCATTTTCATTTCATGTTGCCGATTGATGTTATGATCATCATTATTATTGTTGTTACATCATGATCACTTTTACTATCAATCGTTATCACTGCTAGTCATTATCATTACCATTCTGTTTATAGTTCCACTTACTCCGGCTATCATCATTTTATCACTATTCAAATTACTTTCTTCAACGCAGACAGGATTTTTATTCTTATCATTGTATTGCCCTAAGTTTTGCGAAACGCAATGACGCAATCGAACTTCAAATAACACACCGCCAATCGAGTTACATTAATTCATTTCCAATAAAAACGAACTGCTTTAATCTGAACAATTTTTTAACAGTTCACAAGTGAATTGAATAAAACTCACCGCATCGAATTGGTTGTATTCAATTGAATTCCACAAAAAGAACTAACTCTACAACAGCAAGTCATCAGCAGCGCATAAACCCGCATTGAATGGTTGAGATGAAACGGGAAGGAAGTGAAATAAAATCTGAACACGTGAGCAAACAAATGCCTCAACAAAAGAACACCAACACAATTCAGGCGTTCATCATCAATGATTTTCCAATAAATGCACATTTTAGCGAGAATTCCCTTTTGTTAATGTCATCCCTCTAGTCCAGGTTTTTTTTTCGATGTCAATTTGTGAAAGCAACGATAATTGTGCACTTAGCAACTACCTCTTTAATTCGGAGGAATGAGCGACAGATATGCTCATGTGTACTTTTCTGCATTTGAACTCGCAAGTAGTTGAAGATAAAGTTAAACCGTGATATAAATGACAGCAGACGAAAGAATAAGAACATGAACACGAATGAATGAATGAATGAAAACTTTCTGCATGAATGCGGCGAGCACGACAAGGGATCAATATCACATCTCAAATACTCAGTGATTACTTGATTGCCGCGGAACATTACTTGATTCAAGGCACAATTAATGGGCAATAGTTAGCTGAATTAGATGGGCTCGTTTATGAAGGGTAGGTAGCAAGGAATAGATGAGTTCGAATCGCACAAATTACTTATTAGTGTTCAATGTGCAAACTGGATGGATGGATGAATGCATGGGCTGTACTAAGCGAAGTACTTTATAGGAGCAGGTTAAGGACACGGAACCGATTCAGTGAGATGAATTAGTGAATGATTTTACAACATATACAACGTTCAGACACACTCATAAATTTTTCAAAAGATGTAGGTTCCAAAAGCGGGATACGACCAGATATAGTAGGCATAAGTGTGTGTGTGTGTGTTTGCTAGATAAATGCGCACATGTATTAGGGCATCATCGATATAGGACATATCCGAATGATGTGAGCGAGAGTAGAGCTACGAGAAAAGTGAGCAGTACCCAAGAGAACTGCTTACAATTCAGTGCTTACGTCGTTCCTCGGTGAACGCACTCAATTCAGTTGGTGGCTTTTGATGTGTTTCGTTTAACATGCATCATCAACATCTGAATTTATACTTTTCCGTTGAGTTCTCACTAAAGAACACAGCTGTGAACGAAAGCAGTAACGGTGGGAGATGCATCTGAATACAATTTTCAAAGATTTTGAGCCGCGAAGCTCGGTGAATTGATTTCCAAAAAATCGTTTAAGTTTACTGGTTCGTTGCTCATCGAAAATCTCATACATACACGCACACATGAACACTGTCACAAACTCACAATCAGTAAAAAACCTAATGCACTTCTATGGTGAACAAGCAATGAAGAGCAAATGAACCACTGACGATCAGAATGAATTGAATTGAGCGAGAACGGCGATGCATCTTAAGTTCTATACGCGTAATACAAGAATAAGTAGCTTAAAAAAGGGTGTATGTTGACATTTCTGTACCTATTATAGTACTTACAGCATCTTTTCATTTCGTGACAGGCTTGTAGGATCATTTCAAATCATGACAAGCCTGTAAGATCATTTAATACTGATGAACAAGTAGAACATTGCAGCAAACTGTACTATATGGAAACTGGCTGATTTGGTTTATTAGGCTTGAGCTGGAAAAGAAATTTGGCCTTTTGTTAGAGTGAAGAGATATGGACTTCGTTTGTATTTGGATGAATTGTTGATATGAGTTGTTTATACGAAGATACTTGCTCGAGGGACAATGACATTAAAATTGAATTTGCTTAGAACAGATAGTGGAAGCAAACGACGAATAGATACGGCATATTGAAGACTGTGAGATAGAGCATCTATCATCATAGACCACTGAAAACTGGAACGATCCCTGTGGACCTCAACTGCATCAATCGAGCGTTTTCAAGATTTCAGTTGCATTAATGAAATATTCCCATTTTTTTGGTTCGATTCTCAGTAACTAGTTCATAGAGAGTACGAATCGGAAAGATTGCTAAATTACTGAATGAAGATATTTTTGCTGAAATTCTGCCGACCAGAAGGCAACGTTCGCTGACACCGAATTCTCTTAGCAAATGAAGTTCAGTCTACGAGGGTTTTGTCCAGTTGCAATGAAGTGTAGACAGTTAATACGGAACATGGATCATGATATAAAAGGATATGAATCATGGTTTCACTTTATCAATCTCAAAATGCGAAAGAATCATGAAATCATGGCTCATTCGATTACTCGAAGAGAACCATCTAGTCCAGACTCGAGATTACTATGAAAGAAACTTTTCAATTGTTCCAAATAACATAGAACACCACGGGGCAAAATTGTAGTCCACTGATAGTAGCAGATCAAATTTTATGTATGCACTCACAATTTATGCATAACAAATGCACACACACACACACACATATGAACATGAAAATTTCCATTTACATCGCTAAACAATTAGTTGCGAAGTTGATTAGTGATGTATTGACTGATAACGAAGTAAAAACCACCAAAAAATATCATACACCAACGTATAATTCGTCTCGTTATCAATTATCCGTAAGATACAGTAGGTGTTGCATGCAAACAATCCACGAGATTATCAGTAGTGAAACGATACGGTCGGTCGCAATGCGATAGATACACAGTCATTGCTCATTATCAGTGAATCGAGAACACACCAACAACTCATTAAGTCTCTTCAGCACGCAATCTTATCATCATCATCATCCTCATCAGCTGTATACATCTCAACTAACATCTCGGCAAAAAAAACCTGATTTTGCGTAGGCAATGGAAAATCATCTTGTGGTTCGCGTTATCGAATGATAAATGTCATCAGACCATTCATTAATTTTCTTTACCTTGAGACAAAAACTCGATGAAATATTTAATGAAAAATGGTGAAGTGGCAGCATGTATCATGTATGAAATAAGAACGCCGCTGCAATTTGTTTGCTTGCAGATTCGGATGTCTCCGGCAAATTTCAAACGGAACTAACTACTCGAGAGTAATACACATACAGTAGTTGCTGGTGAGTGAACAATTGTTGAATTGGTATTGTGATGCATTACCGAACGATGGCAATGTAGAATCGTAATAATAATAATAACAATAATAATAATAATAATAATAATAATAATAATAATAATAACAGCGATCATAATAATAACATTATCAACAATAACAACAATAATAATAACAGCAATTATCAAACAGCCGATAATTTCAAGGTTGAATTGGTCGAGTTGAAAAGTTGGCAAGCAATGGGATACTGAGAAATTTTAGTTTGAAATGCTTTCAAATTTCTTTCTGCTTCATTTAGAACAAATCAAAAATTCGTAGAACGATGACTGAATACTGCATGAGATGCACTATTCATTTGTATCATTTCATTAGGTTTTCTTTTGGTTCGTTTTCAGATGGAACTTTTTTTCGATTAATACTTTATCCTTTTTTCTCATTTTAAAGGAATTCTTAAGAAAAGTTTCCATGGAATGCACTCTAAACGAAGCAAACGAATGCTGCTGACAGTGATGGCGTTGTTCGATGAGTGCTTTTGACGGTTCTTCAAGCCATAACCGAACCGAACATCAGAACAATACCGGAAGAACGTCACGTGGAACTTTTGCAAATGGCACCAATTGACGAGAGAAATGATTGATAAAAACTGCGAATTTCCTCAGAAAAACGAAATGGGAATCAAAAAAGAGCGAAGAAAACTCGATCAAAAAACACAAGAAAGAAAAATCACGCGATGTGAAACATTTTTCTGCTACTACTGCTGCTAGTAACTTTCACATGTACTTTTCATGTGGAAAAAAAGTGTGATTGTGAGTGAGCAACGAGTGAACGAAAAACATTAAATGTGATATTTTGATCCTTTTTTTGTGGAACCAAGAAGGTAAAATTTTAAAGAGCACTAACAAATGACAAAGAAATCTTAAGAGCATCTATAAATTCCAGTGAAATCCATCGAAGGAATTCCATCGTGAAACTCATTTGAATTTGCTTCATTCCTTAAATTTCTCAAATATTCGCATTCAAACAAGAAAAAAACAAGGAAAGTGGATGTGCATCAAGTGAAATTACATAAAAATTCTAAAATAGTGATGTCATTTATGATCGTGTTGCATAAAATTCCACTCTGAGGCGACGAAACGAAATGAAATATTTTTTCTTTGTCTATCGTCATCATCACTTTTCTTCCATTCAGCCATTGATAATTTCAGACTGCTGTTTTTTTATCGCAATACCTCAATCAGGTTTCATCGATTTAAAGATAAAGCCCGACAGATGCAGCAAGTACCTAGACACTCGAATAGATTCCACAATGCAAACAACAACCGTCATCATCACCATAAGCACCACCACCACATTTGGACAATAATGAACAGAAATGACAAATGAAGGCATTAAAAAATAAATGTATTCGATGTATTCAGATGAAAACTTTCAGCGCATTAAAATATTCCAGACGTTACATCAAATCGAATCAATGTGATGATCCTTGATGTTCACTTCCGTTCGTTCATTTTGCTACATTCTCAGTGCTCATGAATACCAAATAATTATATTTTAGCGATGATAAGAATAACGCCGATAATTAGAGGCTGTTTGAATGCATGAAATTAGATTCAAGACAACAATACACATCATAATTTAACGAAATTTCCTCATCGTATATGCGCCTTTCCATCATCGATTTTGCTCGTCTTGTCGTCGTCAAATGAAACCAACAAAACGAATGTAAACGAGATGAAAACTCATCAAGCACTATCCAAACAGCACTCACTGTTTCATTCATTTCAGCCTTTTATTTCTCATCTCTAAGCCATAAAGGTGACGACTGTCAACGTGCTGACGATCGTCACCGTATTGATGGCGACGGAGATAGTGCGAGTGATAATTATGGATTGATAATAATGATACTGACGGAAATAATTACAATCTGATAGCGGAAAGGTTGATATGAGTGATAATTAGTAGAAGTAATTAGTGGTTCTTTTCAGCTGCTTATCTTGCTCAGCTCTGTTCTCGTTAGACAATAACTAACGCAGAACTAACTCTTCAGCATTTTTGTTAGATGAAGCTGAACGAGTTTAACTGATGAAATCAACAAATTACTAAATCATTTGGATTCAAATTTTTTACATTCAAATCCTAAATCATTCAGATTCAGATACTAAATCATCTGAAAAAATCACTTAGATTCGAATTGCTCGGTTCGAATCGCCTCCCGAACCAGTTCTTGAGCACTACTATATCGTCGATCATTGTTAGTTCATGCATTGTCACAATTAACATTTCCTTCGAGTTTTTGCGCAAATTTCGTTCCATTTTCATTTCGTGCTCATTCTTCGTAAAATCATATTGGAATGCATTAATGTTTAGTACAACTTCAGTAGTGCATTCTGAGAAGTCGTTTCATGTAGACAACTTAAATTCAATTCGACTCGTGAATTAAGTTGCGGATTGTCCTTTAATTGCGTAAGGAATGACCTAATTAGGTCAGTTAAGGCAGCCGCATTATTGAGATATAGTTTGAAAGACTCATTTCTCATTATGGGATTGGGCATTCAATAGATTCAAGATGGAATTTCGTCTCAAAGACAGAAAACTTTTACGATGGAATATGAGCGATTATGAAGCGTAAGCAATGACATTAGCGACAAAAACAGCAAAAATACGAAAAGTGCGACATCACTGGGAAGGATATCAGTATCAAAAAGTAGATTAAAGAGCAAAAACTAATCGAAGACCGAAATTCTCGAAATCAATTTGTTTAAAAACACCAATTCTTCATTTCGTGCAATAGCTTTGTTTATCAATATCACATTCAACACAATAGTCCTTGAAATGAATGAACTTTTCAGAATGTGTTCAAAATTTGCAATAGATAAAAAATGTGAGTGTAAATGAAAATTTTCAAATTTTCGAATACCTAAGGCTTGTTCGAGGGATTTATTACTTCAAATCAACACCTACATGGAATAGATAGACAGATAATATCAGGATGGTGTTTGGTTGGGACGAAAAATTTGCACAGCAGTAAGCGAAAAAGTACAAAAGTTTATTTTGTGTTGTACTTTTGCGAACACAGACTAAAGGCACTGCAGTCATGCTGCAAACAATGAAACCCTTTTTTTTTATCAACAGCTCTATCAATATCATCATCATTATCATCGTCAGCTCACTGTTATTACCATCATTATCTGTTTTATACTCATTCCTATTATAGATCAGTCAAACCATATTCAAACAGTTGATCGATCTATCAAAAAACATTTTTCAAACCCAACAAAAAATCTCGAATTGAAAGAGTAAAACTGGCGAGAAGTAAGCAAACATAAATCAACGAATGCATGACACGAAGAATCATCATGAAGCGCGTTGTCACACGTAAACGCGCACATACAATCACAAAATCTCGTGTCAATGTCAATGTCAGCAATAGAATTTCATCGCTTCGCCACAACACTATCAGCTCAAATCATCTTTTTTTCTCAGTTCTTCTTTTCATTCCCTGCATTAGTTGTGACGATCATGACTGCGAATACACATGAAAATTTTGAAATTTTTCAGCGATTGCCAGATACATCGCTTCTCTTTGCAGTATGAAGTGTAATACTTCATAATGCACAGCGGTTGAAGAATTGAATTTGCGAATTAACATGAACTAGCGATCATGAATTAATCCGCTTGTAGTAGTTCATAAAACAGAACCGAACTGTGGAAGCACGGTGAACCACTGATAGAATTTTGAACGGTACCATGGAATTGCTTGAACGTTAGTGATCATGTCCGCACTGAGTGAGAATTTTAAAAGCGTATGGGATCAGCAGAAAAATTCCAAGCGCACAAGAATGGCCCACTGCTTGCAACTGGAGCGATGCGATTCAGGATGGTTTATTAGATGGTGTCGTGACTTGCTGATGAAAAGAAGAGGAAGTCGTATCGATTTCCAGTTCAAGTGCCGATTCGGAATTTCGTTATTTGCATCATAAGTGGCCAAAATTAACTTAACGCGATACATGTACAGAAGATGTTCAATTGCTTCGACATGCTATACTCAAAAAGCGTCTCGTATAGAAACTGTTGTTGGAACAATTTAAGAATCAATTCTGATGTGCTAAATAATTCGATTTTCTCGAAGAAGTGCGATGAAGATAATAATCCAATGAGGATCCTGTCAATGATGGATGGATTTGTTTCGTTTTATTCGCGTTTCTTTCGGCTGAATTTAAAATGAATTTCAAAAATCATTGAATATTATGTGGAGTATGTTCAGCGAGTCTAGACTTGAGCAGTTTCAGTATGAGAATTTGTAGATAAACTGCGATATTCTTAATTCCACTCAGTTGAACTTTCAGTTCAAAAGAACAACTTTATAATCAACCTGTGAGCAAACAAAGTAAGAAAATCACTGGTGCGGAAGAGTGTTTCTGTCTTCTTCAGTACTTCAGCGCTCGATTTTTCATCATGGGGCTATAGGTGTAAAATCAATGAAAGTGGCTTGCTTTGACCATTCAGAAGCACAACAATCTTTCGGTTCAGTCTAAAATTGAAACTCCAGCGCATTGATAGTGTGGTCAGATGAAAACGAATGCAATGCTTAAGCAAATATACCTTGAAGTTTGTGAATATCCGCAAGTTGGAACTGACAATGAATGTAGCAATAGACCACGCGAGTGAGTAAATGATAACCTAAGATCATAAAAATACTCACATGAAAATCGGCATTTTGCTCTGTTGCATTTTGCATGAAAATGTCCCATCAATTGTGAATGTTTTATATCAGCTTGGCTACATTTTTAAAATGTCAACTCGATGTGCATTTTTGATGAATAATCAACGAGAATGGATGTGAAAGATGCTCCTGATAAATTGCGTTGGTCATTGGCAAAGTGCATAGTCGTAGGAGGACAAATAGCATGGAACGTTTTGTTTGCACTGAACGCACCATGTGATTACACTGTTTTCGAAGATGTTTTCATCAACTTTTTCTTCTTCTTCTCACAAACGAAAAACTTCAAAATGAATCTGACAGAATCGTTGAAAAAAACAGCAGCAAAAGGACATGGTCATTCACCTTTCACATTCATTCTCGTCCTACAACGTATTCAAGATCCGGTTGTTAGTTGGATTCGAAGAAAGCTAGCGTGACAGGGTGAAAGTGTGTGAACCGTTTTAGAGTGAAGCAAAAGATCTATTGATGTGGCACAGGACAGGAATGAATAATACCAGATGAAGAACAAAGAGGAAGGAGACGAACCAGGTTGGATTTTGTTAGTGATCAGAGAAGAACAGAGAGAGGGAGAGAGATGGAGGAGTTTGGCGCGAAATGAGGGCTAAAGGCAATCATTCGACAAAAGTGCATCTTGGGAACCGGTTGTTTCGGTCGGTCGGTTGGTTGCTCCTTCTGCTGCTCGTGAAGAACGGTGACTGACTGAACTGATTTGAAAACTGAATCAACGGAACATGAACGAATTGAATGAATGAAAACAACTGCATGTGAGGGAATTTCACTGAAATTACGGCTCTTTCATATGGTTGCTGATAGTTGAAAAGAAACCAATGAATATATTTGAGTATGCGTTCACAATCAATTCGATTCATGCAACTCGTCATCCATGCGCAAACACACATCGAGAAGAGTGTCTACTGGAACTGCTGCTGCGTCATCGAGTGATGATTATAAATGGATAAAATACATTTTCATTCGTTCATTTTGAAAAGAAACGACGACAAAATGAAACGAAATGAACAAGACGGAAGATGTGAAAAAAACAGCAGTATAGGAAAAGAACCGGTTCGGCTGCTTGAAAAAATTCTTGTTGCTTTTGTTGTTGCTAATCCTTACACTAGTGTTGGTAGTGCGCTGATTTGTTGCCGAATGCATGTGGATGGATAGACGAATAACTGGAGTGCATTCTATGAAACATGTACAAGAAGAATCCTTGAACAGATGGAACAAGATCACAACGACGAGCAAATGAATAAATGAAGGAACACAACATCCTCCTTATGCAAATATAACCAATATATTCTAATCTAATCTATTTTATACCAGCAGCACTTACTCAAATGTTCTCTATGCATTCTCATATCCTTCGTGCATATTCCGTCCGTCCGTGCAGACGTTCAGCAGCCATTCAGCAGTTCGTGACTAGTTTGCATTTCATTTAGACGTTTGTTCATTATCGATGGTGCGTTCGTTCGTTCACTTCAACACCAAATTAGATTGGTTATATTCATCCATTAAGTACACTCACCACACACACTCATTCACCAGCAATTTTTGTTAGCTAATACTGTTGTTGATTGATTGCTGCTCAATTGGTTGTTCCGTTCCTATTCATGCATATTCGTGCTACTACTAGTGCAGCAGCAGATTCGATAGGAGGTTACATATGGATGATGCATGAAAAGCGGATAGAAAATAGACGGACTGTCTGGTTTTCCGGTTGGAACATGAGTACTCGTTCGTTCACATGAGTACCATAAATTATCATGCGCACGGTGTGAGTGTAGGTCGACTGTTAGTAAATCAACCAAGCGACTCAAAAATATAGTCGCCAGCAGAGACAGGTAACAATCAATCATATCAGCACAAACAAACAAAAGTGTTGTGAACATTGACGAAATAATAAGACGAAAACTCAACTCTAGACCATAATAGCACCATTAAAAAAACATGAGAAAATGAAACAACGTTAGAACGACAGGAATAAATCAATAAACAGATAAATAGATGAATGTAACGACGACGGATTATTCTCAGTTTCCAGCTGACCAAATCCATTAGACATTTCAAAAATCATTAAACAAGTTCGTGAATATAAGATATGTCGTTTCGGCTAGCTACAATTCATCGCTCTCGCTCTTCATTCAATTTTATCGCCGACATACAGCCAGTCAAAATTGGAGCTTCTATTATTGAGATTGGAGATGTGGATTTAAAAGAGATTTCGTATTTTTTCATTCTAAAATAGAACTTTCGTCTTCTTTATTTATTCACAACTTGGTCTAAGACATATCTAGTGCTTCAAACTCAACGACAATTCAACTAGTATGTGGACTCTACCGTCGAGAATCATTGATGATCAAGAACCAAGTGAGTACTCGAAACATGCTTGCAATTCCGATAATAATCTTCTGAGTCTCGACTATAACATCAAAGGATTCCTATAAACAAAGTCGATCGAACGTATAAATAAACGTTTCACTGGGAACTTCACTTCGCAAGAGCTTCAATTTTGCTCATCATAAAAACTACTGTGATTTCGTTGCAGTAACGAAGAAAGATTACGGCACTGATTTACTAAAACGTCCGAGATTATTCGAAGCCGACGAACATTAAAGAATGAAAAAAAGTGATGAGAGGGAATTAAAAATGATCACTTTCGAAGATTGCGAAAACGGATAACTTACAATTAGAAAATTGGACGGCGCTAAACGCCTCTAATCAGTTTGAGTGAATTCGAAAGGTTTCACGCAATCCAAGCGCATTCGAAGCTGCTCATTTTTCAATTTTAATCGCTTCAGATTTTCGTCATCTGTCACTTAAATTTCTGTCGTCATTGTCATTGGCTCGTTCAGCTGCTCACAAAAAGGCGTTTTTATCTCAAATTTATTTGACTCAACTAGCGAAAATAGATGCGTATGAAATTCATGAGCAGCGAGTGTATTGAATACATTAATTGCTTGCTGTCGATTTCTAGGCAGAGTATATAACCCATAATCAGCGAATGATGATAAATCACGCATGACTGCCGTCAGCGTCATTTCATCGTAAAAAATTGTTCTCAGAATTGCGTATGTGCACACTCAAATGCACTCACATGAACGTGCTGCACTCAAAATCGCACTTTATAAAACACACTTCAGAGAGCACTTCGCAAGTCAATGAAATCTAATTAAGGAATGAAGACTGAAAAATGAGACAGAGCATGTCGCAGATTTTGAACATTAAACACATACTTCTGACCTAAAGCAGTCGTTTGACTGTATCGCTATGATAGCTGGAAAATTCAAGTTGATCACCGAATCGTTCAAGGCAATACACTCATTGAACTAACCGAGATGATAAAAAATTATTATGCTAACTTATCAAATCAGTTAGTTGATTTATTACCACATTTACGCTATCACTGAATTCAATCAATTTATTTAGTGGCTCCCGTAAAGAATTCACGAGCAGATTCAGCATTGTTAAATCATATTTTGAGCACCTCTTCATTAAAAACTACTCAAAAGCTTAGAAATTAGCTTTCGAAACATTTCAGATCGAACGGAATAATTCTGCAATTTCAAATTGCCATCTCCTTTCATAACTATCAAGTGAGAAAGCTCCACTCTTGTTTGTGGAGTTCCTGAACTCCTCGCGTGCATACATACATACTCTCATCCAAATAATTCAATTTCTGAAACAGCTTATGGAACAACTATCGACAGGACTCAATAGAAAACGACTGAATGTTTTTATTGGAGTGACGATACTGCTTATTTGGATATGATTTAAAAATGTATATAATAGAGTAGGACATGATTATGAACTGGTGGAACTTTGACAACATGGTGGTGCTTGAAGCGTTTGCGTTTGCGAGAGGCAGCAACCCTATCAACCCTACCATATCCCTTCGTTAATCCACACAGCAGCCATTCAACCAGATCCATTTATCCACTCATCTATTCATCCTTCTTCCATCAGCAGTTCATCAATCGTCAGTCAGCCTATTGCAACCAGTATCATGTCAATGACCAAATACAATCGCATTTTCATGCGTTTTCGTCCAACATGCTGGTTGACCTACGACAATGATCTGAGGCGATTGATTACTGCCGCTTATTGCCGATAGCTACTGATATTTCTGTTCCATACTTTTGCTGAACAGTTCTATTGCGGCGTTCAGTTGTTCTGTTTGTTCCATTCTGTTCTTCGCATCCTTTATTCTGCCGGTGTTCTGTACTGTTCCATTGTTTTGCGATAGAACAGAAATAGAACAAACTAGTGATAGCACAGTGATTCCCTTACTTACGATTAGTGATTTCCGATCAGTAAAACGAATGGATGATCAAATGGATCACAGAAATGCGACAAATTGGACGGTGGTGTTCAGTGTTCCATGCTTACCATATTCAGTATTCACTTGCCGATTTTGACCATCACTTTTTGTGATCTTGTTTACCAATGTAAAATAGCAGTGACTGACTGGTAGCGCCATTGACGGACGGACCTGCGGGCAAACAATGCAAAAGTAGGAACAATTGAGATCACGTAGCATCGTGCGATTAGCAACTATGAGCAGATATTACGGGAAGTTTTCATAATTCAATGCAGTCATGTGGATTCATTTGTACAGCTGTGATAACGTGATAGACTAGCCAATTTTGAGCTCACTGTCAATGCTATACATTATATGATTGCCAGTGACCGCTCAAATTTATCATGCTTGCATGCATCGTATTTCAGTTACCACAACCTTTATGAACTGAATTTTACATTTCACTGAATTCATTTTTTCCAAGAGAAACATTTCAGCAAGAAAATTGAAAATGAGAATATTTGCCTAAATAAGGGCAAATTCCATGCTTGTTGCTTTTTACTGTGCTTTTGTACTTTAAAAGTGTTTCCATTCAACACAATAGCAATTTTCATTTTGTGGAAATTTATTTGCTGAAATGAGTGTAATCGATGGAATACAACGTAGTACTTACTGCACATGCACGAATTCATGCATCTATAGTGCATAGCACTACGTCGTCTATTTCCACACATACACTCAAGTGCATTGAAGTACATGTATCATCAAAGCCATAAAATATTCATTGTGTATAAGTAGACAATATGAAACGGAAAACTGCCTCGTTTCGAAGTGCAATGTTACAATTCAATGCTCACAAATCGTGCGTTTTCGTTTGATCGCAATAAGCGAATCGAGTGCTGTGGTGCATCAGGGCAAGTGTAAATCCGCATATAATCCAACGTCACAGTTGAACACTGAACACTTCAACAAAAAACATATCGGAAGAGATCAAAAATCGATTGATTCTATTCAATAATAATGTCAAATTTTCTCATTTCCCTAAAATGTTACAATTGAAACGCAATTAAGTCAGTCACTCGCTTACTATTGATGACCTCATCGATGAGTTTTTTTGTTCCAAATTGTTGTTGGTTTTCTCTATTTATTTGAATGCATCTGTTCAATTCTATTGTGCATATAGGCGAGCGATGTATGGAACCTAGTGTAACTCTCATTGCTTCTATCTAAACCGAGGGAGAAGCAAATCGAAATGCAAGAAAGGCAATAACAGTTCAGTTACGAGCCGTAAATGATGAGTTAGTTGATCAGCCCAATTGACGCAAGCAGACGAGTCGAAAAATATGCTCAATAAAGCAGTTCGTGCTAATACATGACGAAGTCAAGTAATAAAAACATTTGATTGGTACGTAACAAATTCAGAATTTTCAGTTTTCAAAAAATAAATTAGCGAAGAAAACAGCAATGCAACAAAATACGCGAATGCAGCAGCAACAACAATTACCAGTACCATTCTTAACAACTGAATACTTCCTCCATACTGCAGGAAATAACAGACGAATCATCAGATTATTCATATAATTCAGATTACATTCCTATTATGAAGCCTCAATCGAACGGATGATACTGATTCAGTGCACTGCTTCAATAAATGAATCATGCTACCTACTAAATGATTCAGCTGTATGCAAATGATTCAAAGGAAATGTTTCACAAGACATAAAACACCCTGACTACTGCTTATATGTTCACGTTCAGTGGATGATGCTGATGCTGCCCAGTTTTTCTAATCACCTAAAGAGGACAACAATGGGGAAAATTAATCTGAATCGGGAGTTTCATCGAAAACGTGCGATTTCTGCACATCTGCACTCGCCTTACGCCTTCGTTCGAACGCTTTCCGTTGTGAGGGCTTTATGCGCTCAAAAGGTTTCTCTTTATCGGATTGTTGCTCGAGTTTATCGCATAATCCTTTATAAACAATCCACTCCTCTTGACTCACTCCGGCTATTTGATTCGCGAAATACGCATCCGGTGTATCGAGAATTTGCTTCAAGAGTGGATTCTCCTGCAAACTCACTAATTTCAGCCGCAATTATCTACAAGTTTTTGAATGAAACCGAAACATTTTCCTGGTAACACTTCACGCATAATTTTCACGACAAAAAATAACTACAATTTGGATGCGTTATGGGGAAAATACGACGATAAATAACTTCTTTTCACTAAAAATACGATCTTATCGCATTGGAAAACAGTGAAAATGGATTTTCCACAACAATTCTCCACGACGAACCATTTTGAATTGTGGCCGTTTCGGATCTGGTGACGTATATTTACCGGTTTTTTGCAAAAACTCATGTCGCATAATAATCTCCTCCAATGGCATATCCACCCAACGTTTGCAATCGCCAAATTCACTCTCGTCTATACACATATGATAGTAGATATATTCATATTTTGGTTCCAGCTCATCCATCGAACCCAACAATATATGCGGTGTATTTGTGACCATCATCGAAATCTGCAAAAATTTTGGCCGTTCACTCGAAAGTTATGACATTTTCTCAAAAAAATTATTCCATTTCATTGTTTCATTGCAATCGGAACTCATGCGATTACAAACAAATACGGAAAAATAAGCGCTTCCATCTGCGTAGAACATCGAGGGCTGTCTAAAAAACGCTCGAACCTGGCTACGAGAGAAGAACGCCGAAAGACTTTCGGCAATGATGGCCATTGGTTTAGGTTGACTAGCGAATAGCACAGCAGGACATTTACGCACAACGCGACCCAACGGTACACCGGCTGATATGTTGCAACCTATCAAAACACTCAGTCGTTTCCTCATCGTTTCCACGTCAACACTCAACAGTTCATCTGTATAACTAAAAATTGCACATATTCATTGGCATGAACAGTTTCTTGAAGGACTTCGAAGGACTCTCCAAACATATCGCATATTTCTCGAACTCGAATAAGAGCCAAATGAGATCAACAACTGACGTGGCGAATAAACGAATAGCGTCTTCGAATGTCATCGCACATTGATCAACAAGAGTCTCGGTCAGATCATACGTCAACTGACCACGTCTTGCTAGCGCACTCAACAGTTGAGGACATTGAACGCAAGCATCCAGTAGAAATTCTGGTCGAATACCTCAAATTTAGCCGAATTGATACGATGAAAGCAAAAAATTCAACCGCTTCGCTTATTTTTCACTAGTTTTCGTGTAACTGGACGTGATGTGAAACGTTCCGCAAGCAAATTGAAATCCGTCGGAATTCTGAGGCGGGTATACATCCAGTGATTGAAATCCGTGAAACTAAGTTTGAAATATGGTTAAACTACTTGAACGCTTAACGCAAACAGATGAATGATCAAGTGCGATAATCGCTATGCATACGAATATCCAATTGACGAACTCAACGCATTCAAGACTAAACTAAATCCCATCTGCATGTGATCACTGACGGAATTCTTCTTATTCTCATGCGAAATTATTTGAATCCAATTATTTCACTACTGATGAAATATTTACCATAGAAGTATATCAGAACAAAAATATGTTAATCACAATTAATTACAATTGAAAATATGAATTTACAGAACAATAACAAAAGTTAACAAATTGAATCAGTGACCTTCTTCGATCAGCTTTCGAAACGGCTGAATGATCAACTGCATAGCATCCTCATCATTCAGCGGTAAAATGAAAGTTACTCCTTTCTGTTGCTTCAAATCTTGAACAATTCTTCTCAGCATCGCTGTGCCGGCTTGCAGTTCGTCTGCACTGTACGGAATCCGATTCAGACCATTTGTATCTTCTCCGGTAACGGACCGTGTCAATGGAGTATAGTGTAGTTCACTTCGTTCACCATCATCTGCGCGATGACAGCGATCTTATCTGCACATTTCTGCTCACTTCAAACTATGAATATAGCATTGCTTAGCACACATTCATGCTATTATCTGACTGTGAATGCATTCATCTTTAAAAATCTCATCAAATGCCCTCAAAGCTTCCAGTATTCCTAAAAATAGTTTCGCGACTCAATCGCTTAAAAATGCCTTCTTTTCAAAAATTCGTTAGAATTTATTTGAATATCTTGGATGCCGATTTTGAGATCTACTTTCTGTCATATAATTTATCCGAAGATTTACCGAAGCGAATCGTTGCCTGTGAGGAAACCGGCTTGTAACAACTGCTGCAAGAGAACAGAACGACGACTGTGTAGGCTGTAAACGAATCGAATTCCGCGAAAGTTTGACGATAATCGAAGGAAGGCAATTCACGCAAAACATCTGCGATTTCAGCAACACCCGAGCAAATCGCCTTGATAACATGCTGAAAAATTCCAAAATAGAAGTAATTCGCTCAACATTCGTAAGCAAAACCACTGTCACGAACGTATCGGCTACGAGCATACACTACTATGCAATTATTTACATGACACTGATAGATATTAGAATCTATCCGAAGAGAAAATCATCACTTCGGATAGTCTTGAATGATTTGGTTTCAAGGTGTCGAGTGTAGCAAACGTTTAAGTGAACCTCAATTGAAACGTGGAAAATTTCGAGCGATGAGCGATTCTTTGAAAACGCTATCTCAAATCTTACGGTCTCGAATCAATTCAGATTCAGTATCGTTAGGATGATTTACGCTTCTACTCTACAGGAAGCAGAATCGTTCAGAAATATTTATTGCACGGAAATCTGGAAGGTGGAGAGAAATTCTGCAGAAAAGCAGAAAACTTCCTCTTCAAGCAGTTAGACTTTCGCTGATAGGCGAACACCATTTGAGTTTCAGTGGAAAATGGGAATTTAAAAATTTAAGAAGTCAGCAAGTATTCAATTGCAAATACATATAAATGAATGAATATTTTCAGAGAATCAACTCCATTGGCGATGATACTTTATTGATAACGATAATTTATTACAATGAAATCCTAAACATCAACTTAATGATGCTAACGATCACAATTCTCATAACAATACAAATGACAATACGAATGGAAATTCTCACACTTACAACTTCCATATTAAACAAATGCTTTTAAAAAATCACTCATTACACTGGATGTTCCGTAATCAAAAACAACAACAACAACACAACGACCATTACTCTTCTCAAACACCATAAATGAAAAAACTCTCAGAAATGGCAAATTTTCTACTGAAATATCATTCAAAATGAAAAGTTTTACAAATTTCCTAACGTTCACAGATCAGCCATCCAAAAATCAACAGATTATGCCGTACAAAATGTCAGCAATCAGATCAAAATCACGAACAGAAAAGCAACTGAAAACAGAACAAATGCAAAAATAGAAAACGTATTATCTTAAGAAAAAAAAATGATCTTAAGACTTCATAAGCAAAAACTATTTTCTACCTCCTATAACTTAAAGAACGCAAAGAACAAAAGTCAAAATTTCTTGCTCGCATAACAACTCGTATAAATATTCATTTCAACATTACACAAATTTGCGAAATTCGGCAGAAACAACTCATCACAACGAGATCCAATAGTAAAGACATTATGCGTGAACCAATAAATAATTATGCGATCACTTCATCAAATGTAGAGAATTCCAATTGAAATGCCAACAAAAACAAACTAAATGCAAACAAATTGAATTATGGCAATTCAGAGACAAAGCCAATCAATTCATATATCCAGCTGTTTGAAGCCGTTCGCTTCAAACATGAAACAACAGTTAAAATGATAATTCTCAGCAGGAATCACAAATTTATACAAAACATTATGCTTCAGTTGAGTACACAGCCAAAATCAACGAACGAGTCAATTGTGCGTTAAACATCAAAAACAATTAAATGCAGGGTTTAAATAAGAATATTTTCAACAGATAGAACGGAAATCAGATCAAAATTTCATCATGATCATCAACTTTAATAATAATAATAATAACGACAATACAATCAGTCTCAAATACAAAATCACAAATCAAAATGAAAATATGACAAATTACAAATACTGTCACAATACACCACACATAACAAACCATGAAGAAACGATAGCATTAATTACGATGAAAACGATACCAATAATAATAATGATAGCAATACAGATAATACTATTCTTAATAAGCGTGATAATGAAATTAATAACAACTGCCCGTTTCATAACATTCTCAGCTGATAATCGCCATTCTGTGTGATATAACGCACCCACGGTAGCGCTTGGTAACCACTCTTCTCGATTATTTTCAAATAACGAACCTTGAATGCAATTTGTTTATAAGTCAACGCCATTTGATAAAACTCCGATGATATATCATTCAAGGGAGCATCGAAAAAAACCTTATGAATAATCAATTCTTCAAAGAAATTCAACACGAATAAACTACACTACCGTTCTTTAATGAATGCTCTCTGTTTAGTGTATCTCTCGATAATATAAATAAAAAATGAAAGATGATAAGTGGAAAAAGTGGACTGGGAAAATTGTTTAGGCGATCGACTGAAAACGAACCTGAATTCCAGATGTTGTAAAATACGGGATTTCGAACTTCACTTTCATCGGTGGCTTGCCCTCAACATCATCGCTCTGTACTGACGGTAAATTGAAATGCGCTCGCATCAAATACTCTTTACCACCTGAACAATGAATAATGAGAATGAAACGTGTGTAAAATTTGCTATATATTCTTAATCAAGCTGAATTCCATTATTCTCTATACGCTTAAAAATAATCAATTTCTAGTCAAAACTAAAATTCGTCGAACCTGGAAAACTTTTAATCGTCCAAATGAAAGCGTTCTGTTCGGGTGCATATTTCACGGTTCCAATTGAAGTTTTGAATTTTGGCGAATCCGCATCGCTCGGCACCGGTATTGAGATCTCAACGTTGTTGGCCGTTGAGCGTCGTTTGAATTGCGATTTTGCCTGCAGATTACTTGATGTATGCGGCGAAATGAAGAAATCAATATGCGCATAATTGACTAACATTAATGATACACTGCTCGCACAATCATGTTAACAAACAAAACCGACCGGAATGATATCCATACTTAATGAAAATAACAAAGACTTCAATCAACACCAGTAAAAAAAGCAACGATAAGAACAAAAAATAATCCGTAATGAAATTAAAGTGGATAACGATAACAGCATTACTCACTTTGATCATATATTCCACCCTCGAATGTGTGTGTCTTTCAACAACCGCTTCAATCCAGATCAATGGCTTCACCACAGTCATCAGTCGGTAACTCATCAGTTCAAACTCTCCATCCGGTGGTATGAAACTTATTGTGCGATCGTTTTCGAATCGTGACAAACGAACACATTGGTGGAATTTCACATCTTCCAACTCAACCGACTTGTTCTTTCCTCCTGAAAAACTCTATTCAAATATCAAAAAGTTCTTCTATGGCTTTTCCCAGTCACATTCAAAACAACAACCAATCAATTGAAGCAAATGAAAAATCTAACTTCCACTACTCTCGAAGAGCACCTTATCGTTCAGACCCAATCTCAGCTCTGGCATACCCGTTAAATAGACTCGCATCTTGACACTTCCGACTATTTCACTTTGCAGAACGTTACCATTTGCATTCGCCTAAAAAAGAAAACCAAATTACTCCACTGCTTACAATGAGACAGCCAAATCTTTTGGTCTCCCAAATATCGAACACATTATTGACGAATTCAATATCTTATAGACGGTGGAAATATGAAATTCTCAGTCCATAAATAATTGAAAACGATTACGAATCATACCCGCAAATGCCACCAAAGAATGTGACTAGTAGATGAGAAACTGAGAAGATTTCATAAGATGAGCGAACTAAGCAACTCACCAGCATATTCACAGACTCGATCACATCCAAAAACACTTCATTTTTGCGATATTTGATACCCTCAGATCTCCACGATACCGCATTTGTGACGGCCATCGGTGGACGTGGGGCAACTTCGAGTTTGTGTCCTTCTTGGGTGATGAATCTGAGTGTTTTATCGAGGAGGTTGTAATCAGTAATTACTATGAGCAAACAATGCACGTCTTCTAATCTATTGCAAAATACTTTCAAAACGAACAATCTTCAATAAATTATCCGTAACTGTAGGCCAACAAATCAAGCGCATGATACCGATTGACAATAAATTAAATGAGAGCACCAAATAATACATTCATCTCTACTAAACTTGTTCAAAGAAAATATTCGTCACAAAATACATTTTATTGCTAACTTACTCTTGAAGAATCTTTCCCTCGGTCGTCTGCGGATAGCCAAAATCCATCATTTCATCCAATAATTCATAAATAATCACAAAATTATCACGTACTGATTCCTCCTCAACATCCTTGAAATAATCACCGAACACATCCACACATCTGTACAAAAACGATAACACCAATGCAACATTGACATTCTTTCTTGACGTTGAGACGACTGCAATTTCACATTCTTCACATTTCTCTGATTACGAATATGAATAAAGTAAATAAATAAATTAATATAAATAAATCCAAAATAAGCGGAATAAAAGCAACTAACAGTACAAATTCGAGTGTTTGATGTAGATGAACGTTGCATCTTGATGGTCCAGTATTGGACTCTGTCGCCCGTCCTCTTCTCGTTCCATTAGCAACGGCATAAACTTATCGATGACACTCATATCCACATCACCGCGATAGTTTCTTGAGATGATCACCTCAAATCATTGCAAATCAATTCATTTTATACGAGATTTTTCAAACAGTTCAAAAGTAATTCAATCAATCAGCAATTAAAACTCATTATCGAAAGAATATTATCATGAACACTAAATTATCCACTGGATACGATCAGTTTCATTGGGTGAATATTACTAGCAATTAGCAAATCACTTGTTCATAATGAGTAAAATTATATGAATGAAAATTGCTTCATAACGTTTAAGCAGAACCAGTGGGATTCTATGGAATATTTAGGTGTTTCATAAAAAACTGAAATGAACTCACCTTTCCTTTGAGATCAAGTATGTAAATTGCAGACGAAGACATAACTTTGGCTTGCTTTCTTTTCCTTTTTACTTTTCCGGTTTTCGTTTAGTTTTGGTCTTGAATTGTACACCAACTACGAGCCGTTTCACTCGACAGCAGTTGCCGATACTAGTGACTACACACCTGAATAATACAGATTGGAATTTTTGGAAGCGAACGCAAATCGTAATAATGAATGATCGAGAATTTTTTTTGTTGTTATATTTTTGTTGAAAAATAATATTCACAACAGAACAGTGGCTGCATACATGAAAATTTCCACATTCATGACATGAATACTAAATAAACGTAGGAATAAAAATATTTTCAGTGAATATTTGAAATTAATTCAAGACAATACTACTCATTTACATTCCACATTTCCTGGAAATTTACAACACTACTTAATAATTAATCGCTTGGGACAAATTGGCCGTACTTTGGCAAATCGTCTCATACAGTTGCTTTGCGATTATTACTGCTGAATTAAAGCAGTAGTAATGTGAATGGAAATGAAATGAGAATGAAAATTCGGATGACGAATAGAATGAGAGTGAATCAGAAGTGAGGTTGAAGTGATTGAGAAGAATTACGCGATAGAATGACATGTGAATGTTGTTGGCGTTGTCGAGAAATGAGATGGCGAGAGTATCATGCGAATCATGCATGAAACTCAACGAGAGTGCATGCTCGAACAGAGTACAATATCAGAAATTGCATTCTCTAAAAATGCTCCATAGAATTTTATTAGTGACTTCCATTTTACACTCTCTGATCAAGCTCTCATGACTGATTCTCGTAGTGTTTTGTATTGCTCTCGTACCTTTCCATCGCAATTGCATGCTTCCTCGATTATGTCGTGTAAATTTTCTCATTCGCTTCTTAGCACGTTTCTGATTCCGTCTCATTCTGATCGTTTCCGATGAATTCATACTGCATCAATTTCCCACGATCGCCATTTCTGTTCAACACGTCGTTTTCAGTGGAAAAAATAATTTGGTAGAATGCGATAGCGAATAAATTAATGTAATAATTGTTTTGTAATGAAGTCATCATTTCACTTTAGTACTAATCATTTCGTGGGGATCTAAACTAATTCGTTCCGTTTCCTTGCATCTTAAAAATCTTCCTTCTTAATGAATTTAATTGCAGAGATGGATGTGTTGATGGAGCGAATCAAGGAAGCGGAGCACTTCCGTGATCGATACTTCAAGGAGCATCCCAACTCGACGTTAGCTGAAAAGTCGAAGTCTGTTCGAGAACGGGTTATTCCTCTATTACAGGTCAGTTTCTCTCGTGAAATTATCCTCTTCATTGCCACATCTAGTCAATCCAATCGTTGAACCCATCGAAATGCCTCAAATCCATCTTATGTAAAGTTTTCCGCATTATTCCATTCAGTTTTTATGCGTTTCTTCCTCAGAATTGCATTGGAGCACGGTTTTTGCAGGATATTCCACTGGAAATTCGTGGTTCGTCATCGTCGAGTGCGGATTATTGCTTGCTGAGTGGAACAATTTTGAATATTTGCACAGAATATGAGCCGGAATGTGAGAAGTATTTAACGAAAGCGGTCAAGTTGAATCCACGTTTGACGAATGCCTGGTACGAGTTGGGTGAATGCTTATGGAAGAGGGAAGATTATGAGATTGCAATTGATTGCTTCAAGGTTTCACTTCAAATTTTTAAAATTTTTATATCATTATCATTTTTTGTATCATCATTTTATATCAAGTTTTTATCATTTTTTTATATTTATACTTTTATATCATCATCAAGGTTTCACTTCAAATTTAAAATTTTATATCATTATCACTTTTATATCATTAAATTTTTACATTATTATCAAACCGATTTTATATCATTATCATATGTCTGCTTCCGCTAACGAGATGGCATCAAAACAGTCATATTAATTGCTTACGGTTTCAAAGCTGTCATGAACGTCATGATGAACCCACAAAAATGATGTTAGTACAGGTCTGAAGGTGCCGAAAAAATTGTCGAAAGAAACAATGAAGAGTTCAAGTTATCTTCTGATATTGTCTTCATCCTATTGATATTCTTCAGAAATCATTATCGGTCGAACGTAACATCAAATCGTTGTGCTCTCTTGCAACCGCACTACGTCAAATGGCACTTCGGACGAAAGATACGCAAAAAGCTGCCGAGCTACGCACTGAAGCATCTCGTCTGTGCGCTGAAGCCGTAGAACTGGACGGTGAGAATGCAACAGCGTGGTATGCACTTGGCAATGCGTATGTCACCGATTTCTTCTCAAATGGACAAACCAATCCACTGTATATGGTGAATATTATATTGGTTGCGATTTCTTTTGAGGACTCTCCTATTATGAATTCCCATATCAAATCATAATCAGAATACATAAATCGATCACTCACATTTGAGAACGATACGCTTGAGAACACAAAAACCTGATACGCTTCCGTAGAGCCTATTGCAAGAAGCTTATAACGTTTCGGTGAATCGTATGCTGAAATTCTATCATACTTTGCAGAAAATTTCTGCAAAAGTTTGCAAATTATGAAAAGTTCTTGAATTTTTATCAGTGGAATCATCTTATTCATCGATATATCCTCTGGTTATTTTTCAATATCTTCAGAAAAAAGCTCGAGAAGCATATGAAAAAGCGTTGACAGTGAAGGATGATCGGGAATCGTTGAGTCCAGATCTGCATCTGAACTACGCGACAGCACTGAAGTTCGAGCAAGATTTTGCGAAATGTTTGCAACATTTGTTCATCGCAAGCAAGTTGGATCCACATTTTTTCGATGCCAAAGAACGTTACGAATCATTGTGCATCTATCTGAAACACTTTTCGGAAGCCATTCAGCGGAAAGGTTCTTCAATTCATTAGTTATCTATGATGATATTCATTGTTCATTTACTTTGAATTTAATCAATATATCTGTTTGTTTTTTCGCTTACCTCTTTGTCAGTTCATTCATTTACTTTTTCACTCCTTCATTTTGTATCGTTGTTTCTTGAAATATCATCGGGCAATTTGAGAATTTTTCAACCAAAATTGATACTTCAGAAGATTGTTTTTTGTAAATATATTCGCTGTCAGTTGTTGAATTTTATAGGTAGGTTGAAATCAAAACGTTTAGTGGAGTTCCAAAAAGCGTTGAGTAATATTCCGTCGAACAAATCCACTCAACAGCAACAACTTTTGTCGAGGCGAGTGTATCGAAACAATGCTGCGCGAGATTCGGATGATAGGAAAGAGGAGAAACAATTGACGGAATGTGATTTTGAATCGTTGCATGAAGGGCCAAACGAAGACGTTTATATTGTGGGTAAAGTGTGCGGAATTGTACCGAACCCAGATACTGTTCCATTGTTAGTTCGTTCATGAATTTATGATTACTCTTGTTTTACTCTAAAATTCCGTTGTTGTTGTTGAGCGATAGGGGATCGTGTGTTTTTGTGTGCATGTTCGTTTTGTCGAGATAGTTTCCTGAAAAGTTTTAGCTATCATTTTGGGAATATTCTTTCATTCGATTCTGTTTGTTATTTGTATCTGTTTTATTATTTGAGAGTAATCAGTGAGTAATTTCTGCAGTATTTGATGTAGAAATGTAAGCGGTCATTCACTGAATTGGTTGATTAGAAAATTTTCGTCGCGAATTTGGAATTATCTGTTTTATTTATTGGTTCATTTAAACGTCGCATCGTTAAGCTATGCGTTTTGCAGTACGTTTGTTGGTTGCGATCGACGCGGAAATCTGTATAGGCTTCACAGTTTTTAATTTCTCACCAAAATTTGGAATGATTGTCGGTGATACTTTTGCACTCGCGAATCCGTTCGTGATCGATGTCAAGGTGAGTGAGTGAATTGATCCGGCAGCATGAAATTGTTTTGATTGTGTTTATTTATTTGATTCGCCGAATTTTGAGATTTGTTATGAAGTTTAGTTGCTTTAGAGATATTGGAATATGGCATAGCTGAATATGATTTGTACTAGTCTATTTTCCAAACGCTTCAGAGACGACAGATTTTGATATTTTATGTGTCGGTAGTAATATTTTGAAAGAGGTTATCTAATTTTGGTAATGAAGGATGTGCACTGTAATTAATGGCTTATTGTAACTGCTGCAGATGTTAGAGCATAAAGAGTTGAATGGCATTTCAGGTAGACGAAATGCAATGTGAACATTCGAAAGTGGAATGTCCGCTGGAATTTCGTTTGATCAAGATATCGTCGCCTCATCTGATGTTGAAAAATGATAAGCCGATGAGCGTAAACTGTATTGCGCCATGTGAATTAGTATTTTCGACATTGAAAAGATGAGTTCTGATCATGTATGAGTCTATGTATCTTCTTTTGCTTCTGATTCATATGTATTGCTAATTTGAGATCAGTATTTGATATAATGAAAAGGCTGTATAGAATGTCTTCTGCTGTTCTGTTTTTGATTTATGAAATGATTAATTTCTTAATGTACACATGCATATTGTTATGTTGTTATTGTTGCTGTTATTGTTGCTATTATTGTTGCTGTTATTTTGATGTTTATTAAGACAGTAATAGGCTTTGGTTGTTGTTTTCGTTATACGATGATTGTTACTGTTATGGTAATCGCAAGTGTCATTGTAGTTATCAGTATTACGGCTGTGCCTTCTTAATGGTACTCTATGTGCAACGTTTTGTTCACGGCAAAGTTGTCCTAGTAAAATTTTCACTGAAATTCTATTGATTATTGTTGTTTTTTTGCTAAATTTCTGCATTCAAATTCGTTTTCTGCATTCACGTTTGATCTCATCTCCCGTCCAATTGGTCACTTACTTGCTTACTTGTTTGTTTGTTTCGGTCTTCTGTTCCTACACTGCTTCTGAATCTTGAATCGAATTAACCATCAAATTGTTCAGAAGGATAGTAGGAATTGTACGACATATCAAAATAGATTATGCATTGTACACTGTGTGACTTTATCGGCTATTCTCATGCGTACAGCTCAGATTTTGTTCTGGTTTTGTTTGTTTTGTTGTATATGTGCATGTCAGGTGATTGATTCATAATATTTGTTTCGTTGTATTTTGTTTGCTTTCGTTTGAAATCGAATAAAATTCTGTCAGATCATCAGCATTGAATTCAGTGAATCAACATTGCATGCGAGAAATCATTTGCAGAACTGTTGCAGTCATTCGTGACAAGTGAATTGAATGGATAAACTGAATGTTGTGCCTTGAACAATGCATCATATCTTAAGAATTCGAATCTGTTGTTCGTTGCCAACCAAACTCATTGATATGATGCTTTTGACAATTGAAGCGATCGTGATCCAGATCAAATCGTACGATTTAGAGATGATTTTAGAGATTTTGAAAATCATTGAAACGTGAGTGAAGAGTTCTAAATGAAACCTGAACGATCAACACGGAAGAGTATCTCAAAGAATCGAGTTGTGAGGGACCAATTGGCGCAGAGATGTTCGAATACACTTAGAGAACGTCAGAATTTCTGTGTTCTTGACTCAAACGATGAAACAAACTTCGTTGGGTCACCTCCGTCTTGTTCACATGGTATGTGCATGTTCACATCGCTATAAATCCGTGAGTGATAACTAGAAATTAACACTCCGCATTGAAACTTATCTTGCGTTTGCTGAGATAAGTTTCTGGGCTTCATTCCGACTCCATTTCTGAATCAGAAATGACCATTCAAGGGAATGTGCTGTTATCTAAGATATTTGTTCAGTGTCGTTCTTCTCCAATCAAAATTACCCACCAATATCCCACCAGTATCATATCTTCATTACCCACCAATTACCCACAATTACCCACAAAATTACCCACCAGTACCAATATCATCAATCAAATTTACCCACCAATATCATAGCTTCATGCACAGGCGAAAAGCACTTCGAACGGTTTGAAAGTTTGCTTCACACAGACTATCAGGTAGTATCGGTTATTGAGAGCACTTCCATGCTTTATTCAATTCACTTTTCAGTGTTATTTAAGAAATCTGAATGAATAATCAATAAGTTGATGAATTCAATTGCCTTGTGAATCGCTTGCATTCAATTGTGCACATTTGTACAGGTCCTTGTCTGCTGTTTGGTCGTCGAAGCGATTCGGGCGATTTGATGGAAAGTTTCTTTGGATGTGCAGTCTACCGATCTGATCGCGGTTGTAACTTCAGAATGCCCTTACAAGGGCAGCCACAACACAATTCTGATAGTGTAACGAAGTCTGCAATAGATTTGTCAAATACTAAGCAAAGAGTATCAGCTTCACCGGTACACAAGCATCGCTTGTTGTCAGAATCACATTCTAGAGAATCAACATCTAAATTCTCAAGTATCGACGATAAAAAGAAGACCTCAATAGTGAACAAACCCAGATTCATCTATGGAATCATTAGGAAACAGTAGGTTTTCTCTTAAATAACCATTTCTCTGCAATAAATTTGCTCAACTTTATGCAGTGAATCGCTTTTTACATTTTCACTTCATTCATTTTGCAAAAAAAAGCAAAAAAGAAACATTTCTCAAAGAATTTGATACGAAAAAAAATTTTTTCAGCGTAAATCAGCTGATCGCCATCGGCGTTCCACTATATTATTGCAGTTATTGCAATGATGCTGTCCGAATCCCACACAAACATCCTGTTGTTGGACCTTTGAGAAGGCATCACTTCCGTAAACCGTCAGCTCTTTTGAAAGCGATCACAGAAGATGATGGTGAAGCGGTAAGCATATCGGCTGTCCAGTGCATCAGTATTTTCTGTCATGTCTCTAAATAAGATGAACGCTATGAATCCTTAATATGACGTTGTGCTTAGGTTTCGGATTCTGATGACAGAGTCTTTGCTATGATGTTAGGCATAGCTTCATGCGATGTGTTATTTGAAGAGAGACACTAAACTGAGTACATATATGTAGCTTCATTTTGAAAATTATTTCTACCAGTTGAAATTATCACAAATATTTGCTTCAATATTTCCATCAATCTGTATGGAACATTTGCCCGTCAAATGCGATACCAAGTCAATTTAGCAATACTGGTTTAACGATGAATCGTTGCGAGTGATTGTGAATGTCCTACGAGCAGTTCATTGCGACGGTGTGCTCTGTATTGGAGCACCCACTTTATTCGAGTTCATTAGACGGAATCAGCAAATGAGAATGGAATTCAAATCGTTTTTGCTGGATATTGACGCAAGACTGGTTGGTTTTTGCTTTTATTGGTATTCAGTGATTTAATTTCTGGTTGATTTTCGAAGACAAATTCGATGCGAAGTTGATAGTTAAACAATGAAAAATGAAAATAACTTCTGCTATGAAATTCTCGTCTACCTAAGAAATGAGCACAAACGTTACCGTAAGTACCTCCATACGGTACCAAATCTCTTCGTTCGGGATGCGTAATTGGTCACAGGGTATTTTAGGTTTGAATACTTTAACTGTTCAAGATCTCATATCTCCGCTGTTGGGGAAAACGATGATAATGATAACTTCACATTAGCATCTTTTAGATGCCCTTCTATCTCTCCAAGCAGTTTGCTCAATTCAGCATGTTGACGGGTCATTTCTACGATTCAAATTCCACGCGAAAATTTGAATCATTCTTAAAATCGGTGAAAAATCTCATTATTGTTTGTGATCCACCATTTGGCATTATGGTTGAAGCGCTCTTCAGAACAATTCGTCAACTCAAAGACAAATTCGTTGATGTCCATCAAAAGTTAGTGGAATCCGTTAGAATCGGCTGAAATTCCAAAAAATTCCAAAAAAGCAGTGTTCCAGACACACCAAAGTTGCAATTTCAAAATTCTCGACGATACTCAGTTGCATCGTTATGTTTCAGAGAATCGTATCGCATCAATTTGATTCTCGTAATGCCGTTGTTCGTTGGAAAACATGTGAAAGAATGTGATGATAGTATGGAGATGGTCGACTATAAAGTGATTTCTTTGAATGATTACTATTCCTCGTCTTTTTCTGATCATTATCATCATTTTATCCATCACTGTCGATGGAAAAGTTCAGTGATATTGTTATCCGCTATAATTTTTTATGCAAAAGAACTTTTTTCAAAGTGTTTCATCAGATCGCAACGAACTAGCGATTGAGCGAGAGATCGGAATAGCTTTATGAATAAGAAATTTTCATATTGTCATGGAGTAACTTCATAGGACGTAACTTCAGACATCTTAAGTTGATCAATAAGTATTGTTCAGATTTGTTATGTGAATCATTCCAAATATGCAAAGCCGCAAAAATCCATTGTACGATTCTTCACTGATTTACCGCTCAAACAATTCACGTTACCAGCTGAATCTGGCTATCGGTTTGAATTTATGATTGTGATCTCGAGATTGTGTTCTCATTTTCGTTCAGATAATACTGATTTGTATCAATATGTTCATCTAGTGAAAATTTTAAAGCGTTCACATGTCACAGTAGTGATTTATAGTTCCTAATGATTTGTTCTGCAGATTCTGTGAAATGTGTGAGCGTTATGTGGCGAATGAAAATCGCCACTGTGGTCTATGCGGTATATGCCCATCGAAGGTGCTTTTTCTGATTAAGAAATCTTTTTTCATTATTTCATAGGGAAATGTTTACAATAGGATATCACTTCCGTTTGTGATAAAAGCGAAAACGCTTAGCTTTTGGCTGGACTTGACAAATAATTTTGAAAAAACCTTAAATCTATCAAAATATTCATCTGTCAGCTGACAAGGAGGAAAGAGATTTTGTAGAGGTGAGTAGAGAGTGATCCGGGATCAGTTTCTATTGTCGAATAAATATTCCGGAGGATTTTTCAGGATGGAACGTCATATCGGCATTGTGCACGATGTAATCGCTGTGTGAAACGCAAATATCTGCATTGTTCAAAATGTGGACGGTGTCATTTGGCTGGGAGATGCTTAGAAACTTGATCTGAATGATTATTAGCTGGTATTCCAGTGATCCCTATCAAATGAATTGGATGAACGTAAGCCAAGTCGGCAAGAGAATGAAATCATGCTGTGCACTCATTTTAGTTAAAGTGTTGATAAAAAGACAAAATTCATCAAAATTTATTCCTCACAAATCACCTTCACTATACGTTTGCGGCACATGCATAGAGAGACTTATAAAAATGCTCATAAATTATTTCAAATCCAAACAGACTATCCAATCCTTTCTATTGGAGTTCAGTTTGATATTATGAAAGAGTTTCAATATTACGTCTGATGTATAGAATTTCCCATTTTTCCATAGGTCACTTTAAGCTGCCTCATATCAGCGATTTCATTTGTTTTCCAAGATTATTTCCACGGCTTGACTCTAATTTTTTTTTGTTAGCTTTTCTTCCAGCATATGAAAATTTCTGAATACGATAGACAGCTAAACTTTTGGTTTGAGTGTTTGCTTTTTACTGAAAGTAGCAGTAGTCGCATCGATAACCGGAGATCGTTTATAGAATAAATTTGAATATTCACCCAGCATAGTGGACGATTGAAGTGCTTCAGAAGTGTGGATGTGTTTCGTTTGTTGGATCATTGCAACAATCTGATGGTTGTCCTCGCATGAACTGAATAACTTTTTCAAAGAATCATTATTTACATCAACGACATCGAAGTGATTCTGATAATGATAATCACTGATACTCAATCACTTCAACTCTTATTGTTACTGATCATTATTGATTTTTGCTAACTGTTTATCAGTTTTGTTAAACATGATGTCGTTTAGCACATAGTATTACGATCAATTTGTTTGTCTGCTTTGAGGAACTTGGTTGGATGATACGAAAAATTATTCGGAAATCAAACAGACTAGAAGATGAAATCTGAATACGCTCTTGTGAGGAAATGTTAAGTAGAGTAGAGATTTCACCTGAATACTTCAGTGATCGCAACGATGCAATGCGAAATGGTTGAACGAAGCATTGGAACGATGAAGAACTGACTCTGTGCCCAAACATAACCACATCCACTGTGCAGTAGGCGATAATAGCCTGTTGTTGATTGATTCTTAGCTAACACTAAAACGTTGTCCTCGTCGGAAACTTCGAATGAATTCGAGCTTGGGAAAAAAATCCGAGTGGTTCCGGAAGCTTTAGTTCCAAAAATAGCGCATAAACTGACTGATGAATGATCAGATATATGTAAAGAGTACGTACGTATTCGATGAGCTCTCTCGATAATATGGGCATCTTCTAGCAAAACAATATGATACAACGATAGATCAAGCAAAGACGATGCAGCAAAACCAGTCAATGCGGTTATTCTGAAGACATGAAAGCGATTGTACTCATTTAAGTTTCAATCTCCAAGCCAGATGGAAAAAATGGATTAATTCAAGGCTTTCTATTCATTTATTACACTGCAAACTTCAAATCAAAGCAAATACTAATGTCAAAGAAACCAATAATGAGCCAAACGAAAGTCATTTGATTCTGTAAAAAAGGAAGCGAACCTTGAGTCGATGAAGATAATGTTCAAATCGAGTCGTGCTCTGAACATAAACACCGATGGCGATAGCTTAATTTCTGTGACACCACTCCTGCTCAACATATATCCAACAGCGATCAAACCGAGATTTGTGCTACTCAAATATCCGTGATACATCTTCGAATAACCCCAACAGCTGATCGTCTGAAGTTCCATTCTTTGTTGAAATTTTGACATTACTGCACTAGGCGAACTGGTTTCGAAACAAACAAAAACTCACGATGTCTACCGATTATCAAACACTGAACAGGTGAATGGCTTGAGCAAGATAATACAGTTCTAGCTTATTATGAATGACTGCAGATGAAAAGCAGTTAGTACAGCTAACGGATCACCTTACCCTTCCATCATCTATGTCTCAGTGTTTTTATTAATTCTACAATAGAACATCTCAACGAAACATCTCAACATATCAATTATTTGTACACTGACTTTATAGCCGTTATATGTGATTCCAGCGTTTCGTTTTGGTAACACACATCGCAATCGCACAAAAAACATTCGCTCAATTTCCTCGGTATACGGTACCAACGTGTTCATTCGTCTTGAGTCAGCACATTCAAGCATACTTCTCAGTTCACTTTCGTCGTCCCGATGCAAGAACTCGAATATCGATGAACCAATCAACTCAACCTGGAAGATCGCATCTCAGTTGTACTTGACAGATGTGGTACAATGATAGATCAAGCAAAGACGATCAAAACGGAGAATATTGCTTCCATTGCTCATGGACCAGTAACGGATACCGTACTGTGTATAATATGCTATTCATAATCATCTTACTTGGGAATGAAAATCTCGAAATGATTTGCTCAGATTCTAAAGGGATTCACTACGTACATGTGATGCATTTCAAAGGATATTCGAAAACTGTTGCTGAAAATGGTTATTGCCGAAAACGAATGAGAGATTTTGCGCATGTTCATGACACTAGTAACAGTGGTTGTAACTATTATGACAACACAATAAATCGAGTAGCTAAAAAAAGAACTTGTGATAGCCCAAGATGGACCGATGCCGTCTCCGATACATACATCATTTTACCGACTGAATTCAAAATGAGCACAAAACCGTCGAGTGTTTGCAACAAAAATGAGCCCACTTCGAACAGATCGTTTTTATTTGGTTCGATTCGAGGGAATATACGGCGAAGTGCCAAATAGGCCGATGTCAAACGAATTATTGACGCCTGAAGGATGCTTTATCGATGAACGTTCTTCACATGCGATTATTACCTGATTCAACGAATGACACCCTTGAAAGAAGCGCTGTTTCAAAGTGATCTCCAATGTATTGCATTGCAAAATTTTTGATCTATCAATTCCTGATTTTTCGACAGAATTTTCCTTCTTTTAAGCATGTCGTGATGGAAGTTGTATGTGAAGGATCCTATCGAGGAACTTTAGACAATTATAGCTTATCACTCATGATGATAGTCTTATGAGACTGAAATTAGTGAATGAATATAGCGCGGTGATGTCGAAGTGGGATAGGATATACGATGCTAATTTCAAGTACGACCTTGTCCAACTGAGCCGTAATAGCACTAGCCAATGGCAAACTTTCGGCCAATTGTGACAATTGTTGATTTTCCAAATCACGTCGGTTTCGTGCGCTCATCCAGCTGACGACGGTCTGAAGTGAAAAGCAGCAGAAGTGATCGTTATCGGTTCTGAACTGATCAGAGAATGCTAAGCACACGATATGAAATCGGTATGAATTCATTCAAGCGCTCAAAACAAAAACCACTTTTGGTAATCCAGAATTGAAATGACATTTCAGTTCGAAACAGAGCTAAATGAACGTGTGTGCGTGTGCACGTGGAAGAATTTCTCTTGGAAACATTAAATCAAAAATTATTTATTCATTGTATCATTCATTAATTGTTTTGTTCGTTCAACATTTCAATATTCGATAGATTTGAAGCGCGTCTGAGTCGGTGAATTATTTTTGTGTTATCGTTGTGCTTTGGTGCTTTTGGAGAGGGGTTTTGGTGATATATATATGCAAGAATGAATGGAAATTGATGATGCACGAAATTTTTGTTGTTTTATCATTATCGCTTACTTAATGGAATAATAATTACGTTTGATTGCATTTTTTTCTCTTCGTTGGCTATTTGTTTCTAAATGGCATCGTCATCACAGCGCTGTTTACATGTGTTTGTGTGTGGCTGATTTGTTTTTTTTTGTTGATATTTCTTAACTCCAATCAAATTTGTCTCCGATAACGAATACACAGTCGAGCAATCTGCAAAATGGGCATGGATGAAAATGATGAAAATCACGATGGCCAATAGTGAAATTTTGAACAGGAGAATATTTATTGAATGTTGTTTTTTGCTTGGAAAGCATTCGGTTTGCAATGGTGTTCGTTTGGTGATGATTCTCTGAAGGAATGATGTCTGCAATCGGCAGTTTGTCGTTCGTTCGTCTGATGCAAGGAAATTGTGTGTGTGTTTGTGTGTGATTGATATATCTGCTTTGCTGTTGTTGGTTTCCGAATGGATTTTTTGTGTTTTAACTTGGTTATGTGTTCGTTCGATTTGATTGAAGAGTGTGGAAGGAAACAAAAATGAAATGAGAGAATTTTTTCGTTCCGAAATCATTTCTAAAATTGTTTCGTTTCACTTTGGAATGTAACTGAATGAAAGAATACGAACAAGAATATGATAAAATCTTCAATGAAAACATTTTCAGCATCAGAGGTTCGTGCCAACGATGTGACTGGACTATCAAATGAAGTTAGCTTAGCAATTGCATAGTGCGTGTGAATCATGCTGACAATGAGCATTATTCGCCACAATGAAGAGCGATTCTCAAGAGTTTAGAAGATCTCATCAAAAATTCTGCAATTCAAAGATTGTTTTGCACTCGATAGTGTCGAAATTTCTTTATAGTAGTGATGCGAACTAGTTGTAAAATCCAGCTGTATCATTAGTGATCAACTGTAGATCAGAACAAATCGGCATTTGTTCAGTGACTTTTCTTAGCCAATCGTTTGAATTATTCTCCGGAGGACACTTCAAAAGTGAGTGTGTGTGTGAAGTGAATGAAGCGATTGATAATAAATAAGCTTTTATATAAGATCATTATCAATATCAATATTGCATGAGAAATGAAGAAAACTTTCAGAGGAATTCAACGAATGCATAATTATGAATGTTTTTTGTTTTAGTTTTTGGTTTAAAAGACTAGGCAGTAGAAATGAGCATATTATTACATTACATTCATAGCAATTTAAAAAATTGAGAGTTTTATATGAATCAATTCGAACTAAATAAAGCGATGATCGCAAGGATAGTTCCATATAGTTGCTCCATTGCGATTCGTTTGTTGCACATCAACAGTAATGTTTAATTGCAATCAATTGCAACGCCAATTCATCGCAGACCTACAGTACGCATATTCGAGAGTGTAGTCATTCTCACGGTTCATCACACAGACACGTTGCTTCAGATCGCAATGACAACCCTCATTCCTGAAAACTATGCAAAATTTTCAGCGAAAAAACACGTCGCATTCTATCGACGTAGACACCAGTCTCATTATTGGTGAAACAGAACGAAACCGTTCACTTGAGGAATGTTTTTGCAAAAAGTTTCACTGCTGTAACCCATACGAAAGTACCGCGTATCTCAGATTATCTTAATTATCAAATTCATTCAGCTGACATTCAGCTGACGATGATAGCTCTTCGCTGTCAATGAACTGAATGCTCGCTCCAATCTTGTAAGAAATATTCACATAAATATTGTTGCTCGTAACTTTTAAATAGATGATGAAGGAACGCCTTAATCTCTAACTGAAATTAACGGAAAGATTTCCGAATGAATTGAGGAAATTTAGCCATATGAGGAAATGCTGAGCACTGCAGAAATGAAATCAAGAAACAAATTTGTTTACGAACGTCCATCGTTGTCGGTGTCCAAGCCGGCACCACGCAATCGGCTCTCGAAAATCATAGCATTCGTAGTGCTCACTACAAGGTTGCCGCCTGGAAATGTGTTTCTCTAACGTCGCCCCATATAGATAGTTACTTTTGGATAGTTACAATGGTCAATGAAAATATTGAAACTGTCCAAATGCAAGCAACGAACCGTCCATCTGTGTGCACAAATCGAGCTCCATAGCAGTCAGCATACGGGTCACCACTTCGAACACAATCTGACAACTGCAAATTGCTAGAAAAATCACCTGATGCCACGAATTTTCATATTGAATTTGTTTCGTCAGTTGAAATTCTCTTCACAATCAGTATCAGAGCAATCTTGAGATGTAGCAGGTTGTAACGAACGGAATGCACGCTGACTGTGTTTCTTTAGATTTCTTTCCGGATGAATTCTTCGAGAAGTAATCCGCTCATCGCGTGAGAAATGACAAAGAGTCACCGATGATAACTGAGGTTTTATACAGTCTATGATAAATTTCGTTGTTTGTCAAAAATACATTCTGTTCGATGCAACCCAGTATTGTATGTACGAGCAATGCTTGAGTGTAATCAGCATTTTTTTTTCATAATCTATCATAGCAACACAGATTCATCAGCATTTTTTTGGTACAGTGGGATTTTGATGCCTTGGAAACAGCGCTATTCAATTCATGCTGGCTGGATGTGATGCTGGAGCAACCACTGAAACGATCAGCTATGGCACAATAAAATGCACTGATATGGTATCGAAAGTATTGAAAAGTTCCCCATCATGGAATAGAGTCATAAAATACATACGTGATAATTGATTGTCCATGCAAAAACTCTATGACTGATCTTTAGTCATTGTCAGACTTGAAACTTTTTAAGCTCAGATTATCTCGGAAAGCAATGAGCTATTTATATGTTGGATGGGACAACTGCTTTCGTTCGGAAAGGTTTCAATGAACTCTCAGTGATGAATGTATGACTGATCGACTACTGATCTGTCAAGAGATTGAATCGTGCTTTAAAAGTTATTGAATGAAAATACAATCAGAGATGAACATGAATTACCGAAACAGCTTGACGAGGTATTGCCACTGCTCCTAGTAAAATGCATGATGTGAATGCTGCTAGTATTTGAACTAGCAGACGCATAATAAACCACCTGAAAAGCATTCTTTTTTTTATTCACGTATAGCACGCTATCGTTCATCAACAGCATTTCTTTGGATCAAAATAAAAGCGACACGATGAAACGTTCTTGTGATTGATACACATTCAGTGCAGTTCACAAAGACAGTGATAAATTCAATGCATCAGGAAATATTTTATTTTGCAAAAGAATACATTTATCAGGGAATATTTTGCAGACTAATAAGAATTCAATGCGCACTACATAGGTGGAATTTAGCTATTTGTTAGCTCTTGAATGGGATTGTGAGAAAACAACATGAACACACTGGTGAAAATCAATTTTATGATGAAGTGAAATGAAGTGTTGCTTCAACTGCTCACTTATTACCATCAGTATAGTGGAATAATCTTCTGCTGGAAATTATCACTATTGCTATCAGTGTTGCTATCCTAATCAGCATTCGAACGACCCCTAGCACTATTATCAGTTGTATGCTTGACAGTAATTTTTTTGACAATGCGACAAGAAGAAGAAAAAAACGTTTCGTACTACAAAATTTGCAACAGAAAAGCATTTGGGCAGTCCAGGTGATTCAACTTAAAAGTGTGAACAACTCTAGAAAATACTGACAGCGAAACATTCGCTGTGCACACCTACAAAAGACCATGACAACAATACACTTGCAGCTAACACAATACGGCGATGCTTAAGAGGTTTGCACAAAGTTCTTTTCAGTCGAAAGCATTCACAAGATGTTTGCAGAAGGCGAAAAAAAAACAACCGCTTCTAAACATAATCGCTAGACTGAAAAATCGATGTATCCATCAAAAACTCAACTTCCAAACACCGCAATGCTCGCTTATAATGATAAGCAAACACATCATGCTGAGCATGTCTCGGAACTTCAAACGTCAAACGATGCACACTCACTTATTGTGATTGCTTATAATCAAAATTTTTATGTTTGATAATACTGGTGATCGTTCAGCAAGTCTGATGAATGCTTGAAAATGATTAAAAACAGAGCACAAATTTCGTAGCGTACGCCAAATGGCTTTCATCGGATTACATGTCACACAATCTCACAATCAGATTATTTGTTTGAACTAAAATTATATCTAAAATGCAAACTACAACAGACTCCTGAGACAGCGCTCTTCTAGTTCGATTAACTAAATGAGAATTATGAAAGTGCAATGCAAAGAAACAGTTCAAAATCGAGTCTCATCAAAAAACCGCACCACTGTTTTTTGATATTCATTTAGCATACATAAGATTTGTTTTTGTACATTCAGTTAGTATGCAGAAAACGTTTTTTTGACAAGTGACATATTTCCTTATGTTTCTGGAAGTGTAGTGATGCACACTTTATTGTATCGTGAATATCCCCAAGAAATTTGCTTCCAATAAGAAAAACTGTCTGAGTGGTATAATGCCATCAATTATCCATTAGTCGATGCTGTTATTGCAGAAAGCAGCCAATTTTCTGGTTGAACAGCTTGGAAATTCAAAACAATATAAAAGCAATTCAAGACAATATGAAAGCAATTCAGTGATGAAATGGGATCAGACTGCAGTATATTCTATCATTTAAAAGAGCTTCTTGGTGAATGAAATCATTAAATTGATTTTGGTCTATATAAAGCAGCTCCGTTGACCACACGGACCACAGAGATGCAATACTCTCTGACGCTGTTCGACTTAACTGACAGGAGAAAATTTGCGGGCAAATCCTGAATGTTTCCGATCATCAATTGAAGGCTAACTGATCACCTCAAAAGAATTCAGCTTAAGGGACTTACAACAACATCGATGATGATAATACCAATAATAATCATGCAAGTAATGGTCACAATAACAATAATGATACTAACGTTAATAATAATAACAATTATAATAATCACAATAAGAATAACAATTACAATACTAATGATTGCATTGATAATGACAACGTTAATGGTGAAAGAAAGTGATATTTCCAATAAAATGACCATCCTGAGCGTAGGAGAAACTTTGCTAAGAAAGATAACAGAAATTTAAAAACTAACAGTAATGAATTGAGCCAATAAGAGAACTTTATGAGGCATAATAAGAAGCATAATAAGAAAGCTTATCGCATTTGGATAGTTTGAAATTCGATGAGTTGTGGCATAAGAATTGCATCCGAAATCACTCATTATAAATATCAGTTCTACTAGTATCATGAAAAAACAGCGATGAATATAATCACTGGAACAAGTGATTATTTTGATGAGCACTGATGATATTCATGTTGTAGCCATATCGAATTTTGATCTATGCTACCATCATTTGATAGAGAACTTTTGAACTTGTCAAAATCTAAACTTCAATAGTTAACAAATTTCATAGAAGTTCACATGAATGCCGTCTGTCGAATGAAGACAAAGCGATTGGATGGTGCTGAGAAGATATGACGGCGTTTTAAATATTCATATGAGTTCGCTTGTTCACATTTCCGTTTTTTGTGCTGATTGAATTGTGATATTTTGCTTGTTTGTTGTTTTTTTTTGCTCGATATTGGTTCATCTCATAAAAAAAATACAATCGCAAACATTCAAGCGATATCTATTCATGCAATCTGCAGACAGATAAAGCACGCTTTGAATAAGTCGACGAGACTACTATCAAAATATAGTCGCTGCTTCGATCTAGACGAGCGCTTTTTGAAATAAAAAAATTCGTGCTTTCATCGTAAATCCGAGAACAACAGAACAAAACGACGGAACAGACTGTGAAGGTGGGATGAAATGAAATTTCACTTAGTCACTGCACTGAGGAAAGGAAAAAGTAGAACTGGAAATGAAACTAAGGAGAGCCAGTAAAATAGACGAAGAACTTTACTTACACCATAATCAACAATGATACAATGGGCGAGCAAGAAATCAACATCGAAAATGTGGAATGATACAAAAAATTCTCATATTCTACTAATGAAAACAGTTTGAACCATTGTCATGAGAGTCTGATTGATGAATTCATTGTCAATTTGATTTGACGCTTAAGAGGTGAAGAGATTAGGATATATTCAGAGGATGGATCGAAATCGGTGGAGTTAGTAGATATAAGAGTTATTTTGATCGTTCAAGATCACAAAACTATCGAAATGATTTCATTGCTCTTTGAAAGTTTCAAGGAAATCAGCTGTCTCTTCGGGAGGCTAATTATTCCCGAGAAAGCACCAAGTCGAAGTTAAGATTTCGACTGAAAACATCACTGCCAATTCAATGCAGCTCATTTCGGCACGAAGCGATACGGGAGCAAGGTTCGTATTCCAATAACAATATGAAAGAATGAAATAATCTGCAATGAAATCCAGTGAGCTAGTAAAAATTCGAACAAACTTTAAGCATAACTAATTCAATATAATCAACCTACTATAGTACAATATGATATAATATAATTGTTGGATGCGTTGTGATCGTCCTAAATCTTGCTAAAGCCTCGTTAAGCTAATTCAATTTGTTCCAAACTCTACTAATCAAACCTCTGAGATCCGTATAACCAAGCGCACACATTTCAAGCAGTCGAAACTGCACAAAAATCATCCGTTTGCGAAACATGAAAATATTTGCAGTGAAATTTTTGCATCTTAATGAAAACAAAATGTCCATGTCGTTTTGGTGGTCATCGAATTCGAGCGACAATGGCGTTGAGTATAGGCGCTCAGAGATTTTCTCTGAAAAATAGAGCTATGGAAAACAAAACGAAACAATAAAACTGTCAATTCTAGGAAACAAAACTGCTCTGAAATGAATAGAATTTAGGAAATTTTTATGACGTCTGGAACAAACATTCAAGCATTTGAGTAGAATTTTTCCGTTTCTCCTGAATAATGGGAGAGTAGCTGCTCTCCTATTCCCACTCCCAAAAAGTAGAGTAGCTACTCAAAAGTAGCTACTCTACTTTTTGGGCTACTCTCCCTAGAAATAAATGGGCATATGGGAGAGTAGCCCAAGACCTCTGTACTTGCCAAATCAATGATTCAAGTTCGGATTTCACGAATACAGATGATTCCAAACGCTATTATCGTTAGCTGCGCGGAAAGAAGAATGCCAAGGAAGGAAGAATGTGATATTAGTGATATTGGTTATAACAGAGAATAATAGTGACTATTCAAAATTCCAAATTTGGATGTGGAATGGTCAGATCTCGGTCGGGGAGGTAGACGAGTGAATAACTGCCACTTTCAACCGAAAGTGCAATCTTCAGAAGTTTGCAAAACAAAAATGGATGAAAACAAAAAACAAGTGAAAAAATTGCAAAATTTTAAGCGCAATTCAATGGTCCAATGTGCTTTGTATGTCTCATTGCTAACAACGAACAAACGCGCAAGCTCGTTTCACTGTGTAAATTTTTCCACATTTCCATCGAAAAATCATATTTTAACCTTCTTAAGCTAATTCACGGATGAACGAATGCTTGAATAGCTATATCTATTTATCCACCGATCTTCTCATATGGTCTCTTTCAATCCGTGAGCTGATTTCCTTCCTATTGCCAAAATCGCCCTGTTCTTCAAAAATCCTTATTTTGATCAAAATCGTCTTTTTGATCAAAAATCTCTATGCTGGATTCAACGGTGAAAGGAAGTCTGCTTTTGCAATTAGCAAAGTATTGCGCTGTGGTTTGCGTTTTGCATTCGTTAGTCTTCAATGAGACTCATTAATCATGTTGTTCTGATGGCAACTAATCAGTCGTCCAGAACGCAAATTCCATTTCATTGTTTCATTTTATCCGCTCATTTCTTTTATCCACTACATAAGTCGTTTATTTTTTCACATGTCATATTTCAGCAAAACAGCTGTTTGTTGTTCGTGTTAACGTCATCCATTCCAGTTTCGTTCTTTCAAAAACGAAATTGGATTGGATTTCGTTTTGTGCAAACGAAAAAGCGATTGCAACCAGCAACCAAATCCAAATTGCTAATCGATCATGCAACATCTTAATATTCTCTTATGCGCATCGCAACAATCAAATTGCCTGAATTTGTGTTTCTATAATGTTGACAATGAATGCAGTTCATTTGAACTAATCATTTAGCTGAGCTTCAGGAAGACTTCCTCTGAAATTGTGTGCGGTGAGATATTCTCATTTGAAACTGTTAATAGAAGAGTGGAGCGGGTTTCCGGATAGGTTGTGTGGCTAAAACATTCAGGTGTGCCAAAGAAATTCTGCTGCTACGAAAGTGATGACTTGTTTGTGGTTTTGGGAAAGAAACTCGTCCCATCACATACGATGTCTGCGATCCATTTTTCGTTCGATACATTAAAAATCATTCATTTCAGGAATGCTTTTGCTTGTTGGTTTTCTGTTCAGCTTACATACATCATCGGATAATTGTCTTCATGGAGAGCAACAAGGTCACATACGAAGAGACTGACAATCAGGTCTCTTGCGTTGATCATTTGGAAGACTTTTATGTAATGTTGCTTGATTCTCATCTTGTTGCCATTTTTGTTATTTGAAAGCAAATTTCCATGTGACTGGATCTCATCTCATGAATTTTTAAGAAGTTTATATGGTAATGAATGGTAGGTGAGTCGTTTCATGAAATGGAAGTCACCATAAGTAATGTTATTACCGATTGAATAGTTCGTTAATGGGTTTATTTCGTTCAAAATTCAGATGCAATTGATTTAACAGAATCTGTTGACGAGCAACTATGATATAGGGATTTTTGATCAAAATAGGGATTTTTGATGGAAAAGGCGGTTTTGATCAAAATTGGGATTTTTGCTGCAACAGCATAAGACCAGGCTCAAGCTCAGTCTCAGGCTCAGGCTCATGCTCATGCTCATGCTCATGCTCAGGCTCAAGCTCAGGCTCAAGCTCAGGCACAGGCTCAGGCTTAGGCTTAGGCTTACAGGTATGCCAAAAGTAGTTGTCATATGTTACTGTTCAATCTTGAGCATATGGTAGCCTTGAAGGTCGCTCCCGCATTGGGAATATGGCACCCGCACTTCAGAACCGCTTTTTCAAATCATCAGCTCAAAAGCAAGTGTATTGCTGACCAATAATGCATTTTCATTCATGAAAATGCTTTGTACTCTAATGTGTAGATTCATTTCAGCAAAAAATTGTCATATTCTGAAATGTTGTGTGATACTAATCCCAGTAGTGGTCCGCTCATAATTCGGATAAAGTTTATTGAAATTTTGTTGTGAACAAAACGACGAGTGCGATTATCCATTATCAGTAGCACTTCAGTGCAGAACCCGTCACCAACAACGATCATTGATTTCCTCTCATGATTTCAGGATGCTCGTGCACCCTCAATGATAATAAATTTCTCTTTGTTCCCCTCACCGTATTAGATTTATCAGATTTTTATCAGTTTGTTCAGAAGAGCACATTTGTTTTATGAACTCGAAAGAAAACATACTGGATATACTCTGTTGCCGAGAATGAATATAGTGTAATATGCGCATGATATGATTGCAATTTGTGATGCTGCAATCATGAGTTGAAGCAGCACCGAACTAGAGATCGCCATTTCTTCCTCGATTTCACGTCACATCATTCATGAACACAATCGCTGAATGGTTGATTCGACGTGAATGAATAATAAATATTAGATAGTTGTAGGTAGCAACATCGCTTAACCATAAATGTACGAATACCACACAGTCGGTGATTTCCGTCGATGTGTTGCTGCTGTCAAAAAACCTGATGAGAACAGGCTGAATTAATCAGAGAGCTACCACTGGATCAGCAATTAATAACTTGAACATTTTGTCAAACTTCATCTTCCAAAATTTCTCAGCAGAAGCTGAATCCATCCAAATAAATTTTGAGCGAAATGTTTATCATCAAGGAAGTAATAAAGGCTACAGGTAGGAAAGCGATAAGAGTACTGTTCGATACCCAAAAGTAGGGTGGTACGAGGACGAAAAAATAGTCAGGGACGGGGAAAATCGGAGACGAAAATTTTCGGGGACGATGCCGAAAATGTTTGCGACTCGAAAATGACTTTAACTTTTCATTATGAAAAGAGAAAATGACATTATCAAAAATCATTATCAAAAACGACCAGCTGAGTGTAATAAGCACAAATGAGTTCAACGATACAATGACACAACAAGACAACGGCACATCATATCATGATACAAATTAATCACGCAGTTTCAGTGGAGAATAGTGAACGCCGACTAGCAAACCCGTGAACGTTCAACAATTCAATGTAAAAACGGATACAATCAATATAAACGGATCAGTTGGAATGGAGAGTTTAGAAGATAGAATAGTCTCGTGGAAGCACAAATCAAGTCAGAGTCAATTGCATGAGTTGTACGACTCAGCTTTTGAACAATTTTAGATAATCTGACCGGTTCGATCACAGAAGCCATCATAGTCATGAAAAATTCCGGATTCGGTAAGGATACCGAAACTCGAACCACCAATAAACAATTGAATTATCCCAGGAAAACAATATGAAGTGACATTCCAAATATCGCACACATATATTACATACTCAAAACTAGTATTCATTTAAACTGGAAGAACTGAGGAAGTCGAAAATGACTATTAGGCCCACAATCCATCAAGCCTTTCAAGGAACACTCTAGGAGCAGGCAAGTTCAGAGAGGGGAATCTCTTTATCCTGTAGACTCGGCGATGTGATCAGAATTCGTGGTGGAGCTGGACGTTGTTGGGTTCCATATTCAAGACCATTCGCAGTTGCTGCAAATTCCTTTTGTTAATTGGATCTGTTATAAGATTTTGAAAAAATTTTTCAACAGCAATAGCGTACAGCAACAATGTGGTTTCTTGAGCAATCGCCTCATACACTACGATGTCAAATCGAGAGCCTCACACTCATTGCAAAACATCACGTTTTATGCTGCTAATTTCTTGATGGAAATCTTGCAATCAGTGCCCAAAATGCTTATCCGAGTCGAGATTCACGAGAAATTAAGTCATGTTATACGTACATATAGGCAGGTGGTGATTTACCTAAACAAGACCAGCTGTGTGTTGGGTGGATTTGTGCGTGTTTTTGGTGCATATTTGTGCGTATGTGCGTACATGGAGGAGTATCAATTGAGCTGATTATTGAGGCATTGTGCGGCAATTTCTGATGAAGGCGTTTGATATGGCTGCACTCGTAAATTTCTAGCTTCCCAGACGCTTTGACTGTCGGGATTCCAGATTTTTGAGCAACAAGAACAACAACAATAACAACAATTTCTTTTCGCATACTCTCGGTTCGTCGGCTGCAGTCAAAAATCCGGTTTATAACGATAATAAGAAGTGCACTGACTTGTGGTGTTCGGTATTGTTTTGGTGGTGCCATTGTCCACAAAGCCACGCTGTTTTCGATGCATATTCAGTGAGAGTACACGACGTCTTTGATGTCTTCGAATCAGGAAGTAAAAAACACAGACTAGAAGTGTCACCGCAGCAAGACAAATCAGCACGCCTATCACACCCAATACTATCGGATTGATATTCTCCAGATGAAGAACCATCTTCGTCTTATCGACGTCACTTCTTTACAATCGTTTCGGTGCGTTTTTAAGATTCCTTTCACGCTCGTCTCGTCCCGTTTCGATTCAGTTCAATTGCTGTGATTTTACTCGGTATTTTTCGACGATTGGATTTCTTCCCTTTTTATCTCATTAAGTTTCCTTGTTGAAAAGCCACTTTGATTGATGAATATGATATTATTATGATTGCCAATATTTTTGTTGTAGTCGATGTTGTTGCTGCTTTATTCAAAAATCTGATCCAAGATCGATTAGTTGATGGTCGATTCGATCGATCGATCAGTCAGAGTCGTGGATGATCTGACAAATCATGCATCTGAATCAACATCCAAAACAGCAACAAACAAAAACGAAACGACGCGAAGAATACGGAATCGAGCATGGCAATCGTGAATCGTGATAAGCAAATCGGCCGAAAACATTCACCGTCGGTTTTCAGCGAAATTGGAGCAAACAACTGATATTAGATAAGGAAATGTGCCAGGTGGTACGGCGTATCAATGAGCAAACGACGAGTGATCATTACTAATCAACTGACGATTTAGAAGATTCATGGGATTAACCGTAAATTTTAGCTTAAAAGAAAATAGAATGGTATCTCACGAATAATACAAAATGGTATTACTACATTGCGTCTCACAACATTACTACATTGCATCTCACAACATTTCCAGTGGAAAAGAAATCCCAACAAAACCACCGAATTTGAAAAGAGACAAGAGAATCGACCCACTCAATTACTTCATTCATAAGCCCATATCAATACTATCAAATAGGCTTATTATTGAAATACGATGAACGCAGCAATGGTCCTATTAGTGGTTGTTGTTCGTGGCAATAGAATAATGAAATAAACTAAAACATGTAATATCGACTGATTGAATGTGACACTATCGATGAATGCCACCAGAAAAATCAATCACAATAATAATCAACAAGTATTTTGAAAATATATGCGCCATGAAATTAACATAAACCGATTTCGTTCACGTCCTCGTCAATGGTGCCATACCAAAACTTCAACTGAATAATGATAATATCGATGAACGCTTAGTGGACGCTTAGTCACTGCAATCCAATCATCTGATTTATCATCGAAATAATTGAAATACCAACAGAACATACCTCTTTTTGATTATGATTGTACTATTAAACAGTCAGTAAAGACATTCAACAGTTGCTGTGTTGTGCTCGAATCAAATGAACATGAATTAAGGCATAATCTGACGAGACTTGGCGCGATTGAAACGATGAACTACAAGACGATCAGTCGTGATCTATGATGATAAAATCAGACCAAACAGTTCGTTCGAAATGCGGAGAATTGTGAATTTTTTCGAAGATGAAATTGAAGTAGAGCTTGGAACTCATCTGCTTCTTCATTTCCCGTTCTCCTCACCAGCCAGCATTTCAAAGCAGAGTTGTAACCCAAAAACTTGATTTTCTCACAAACAGATTACATTAATTAAACTTGACAGTAACCAACTATTATAGTGCACAAACAGTTGAAATATGTGAGTGACAACCAGGCGACTGATTTACTTAAGAATGTTTCACTAAGGACACATTACATTGATCAGATTATTGCTATAATTAATCGGAACAATCCAATGGTATCAATGAAAATTAGTACTTTGATTTCAATTTCAAGCCATTCAAGCAAACCGGTCGTGGATGATTTAAGTAAACCAGTCGCCTTCACATTTTCGTGTTGTTATATAGTTCAATTTTGAGTGAAGTAAAGCATAAGTCACTTTATCACGTGAATCAAATGCACATAACAATCATGTTTGCATCATTGTCACTCAACTCATCACTGTAGGCTATTCATCAAATGATAACCAAAGTAAACAGAACGCGAATATTCAGATGAATTCGAATGATCAGTTTGCATCGCTGATCACTTCTTTTACTAAACGATCATTTCAATCGATTTTACGAGACCCAAAAGAATTGCTAAAAGATACTGCTACGGACCTTATCAAAGTGTCAAAATGTCACATTATTGGTTAGCGTTGAACTGTAAAAATTGAAAAGTTAGTATTACGTAAAATAATTCGAAGGAAAATTATCACATGAAAAGATAGTTTTTCGCAGACTTTCGGGTAAATTTATCATAAGTATTGACTCAAATGAATAAACAGCATTGACTGTCACAAAGAAGAACATTCGTGTAATCCTTTTTATCAACAGTACGATCACCTCGATGTGTTTTCAATTCCGATATGGTATCAGAATCAGATGAGTTCGAATCAAACGGCTTCAGTCAGCAAAGCCCAATATAATCTGATGAAATCCGATGAAGCCGTAAAATGATTACTGATCTAATGCAATTGATCCCATTGATGCTATGTTTATTGATACGCTGAATGCTGATTCTGTGGTGTTGCTGCCCACAATCCAGATTGATACTGCACACAATCATCCCGACGAACGCTTGACAAAAAAAAAACTAGTTTCGTAGGTCATAAATATTCAAAACTTGAAGGATTGAAGACAGCCACATACATGTTTCATGAGAATACTCAGAAAAATTCAATAGAATTGGAAATGCAGTCAGCAATCCTCTGAAAAACCTCCGTTTATCTACAAACAAGAATTTTTGCTCGTTGATTTTGTTTACTGCCTTGTTGTATGCTTCATTCAAATTATTTTGTTCTTTTTTTGTTAAATTAGAAACTTGTTACTTTACGGTGCAAACAAACGGGAAAATCTTAACTATTCACTCGAATTAACCATTGATAAAGCGGTTGCTCATTTTATTGTTCTCTTCGTCGAACTTCATCTAATGAAGTTGCAACGGGACAATGGTAATTTTAGTCTTATCGATGAGGCAAGTACTGCCGGAAATGTAACCTCATCTAGTTGTAAGAGATGATATGATATGGAAATTTTCATTTTTAGTAATGTTGTTCTGATTTTTAGTTGAGAACATCGGTTTGCTCTAATGAGCCTGCTGTTTCATGAGCTTTTTGATTGCGGCATGCGTAGAATATTGATCTACTGACTTCATACTGATCTACTATGTGCAGTTATTGTAGAATAGGAGCGAAACATTTGGCATTCAAGATTTTAATTCAACTTATCTTAATTCAATTCAAACCATAACATCAATCTAGTTCTTTCCTGGAGTTGTTGATTATGTGGTGCATTAGATAATCTTCAATCAGCTGTGTGTTCACAGCGAAATTAGCCTCAAAATTCTATGATACTACATTAGAAACCTAAGCGAAAATCTAATTTGCATATTGATATTCCTAATCTTCGTTTAGAATGCGAAATTGACGAATTCATTAAATATGCCCGTTTACATGGATATGGAATGTGTACGTCAGCCAACATCATCAGTGAAACGTCACTTTCAAACGAAATCAGCATCAGAAATGAAATTTCCTGTAAAACGTTAATGAAGCAACATTGAGAATTGAGATTTTTAGACGATATGTTCTCCATTTTAGAACTTCTCTCGTCAGGATCGCTACACTGGCATTTGGATAAACAGTTTAAGAATGAATACTTCGACACAGAGCTCGATCAAAAATCTCGATTTGTTCACGTTTGTTTGGGTAGTTCTTAAGTTCTACAATCTTTCAGTATTCAGAAGCGTTTCAAAAACAAGCAATTTCTTATCTATGGGAGATAATCGAGCAGAAGCTAAACATTCTCTTGAATTGAATCCCAGATGCCCTTTTTTTATCACTAACAGTGAGATAGTACATGCTCAATTACGAGTACTGAAACACCATCATTTGCCCTCGTTATTGGAAGGAATACATCGACTCATAGAAATCTTATCGTTTGATTTCGTCGGTATTCAGAAGAAGCTTCTTGCTCCCATTTCTTGAAAAATGTGACATCAGACTCTCATTGAAGTCGGAGAATTTTCACCTTACATTGAACAGTGATGAATGATATAGTCCAATTTCTTAACGTAGTTTAATGATTTTAACGGCTCTGTGATGAGACAACTCAATTGTTAGGCACCATTTAGTCAAGTTTTTGCACTGCTTCACCTCAGAGCAGCATTTATTCTTCCCCGATGATTCTGTGCTAAGTAGGCTCCTGAATGCGGTAACGGTGAAATTTACGCAAATGTGACTCCGAAAATGAAGTTGTTCTTCCATCGTATCGACTCAGCTGCTGCAGAGGTTAGAAATAATTCCAATTGTTCACGCAACAACTTCTCAGCTATTGGTTTAGCGAGCTCAGTTAATCTTTAGTTTTGAGATTGTTATCTTCAAACTATCACTAGGATCGGCTTTGATATGAGAGCTTTTTAGATTTCCTTAAGCGGACAGAGCATACTCTCGCCTATCAGAAGATTATAAATTCTCTATTTTATGTGCTAGTCATCTGCTTGTCAATATTTCATTAAGCATGCTAGGTATATACCTGCCACAATTTGCTAAATATATGCTCGTTTGATGTCCAATAAAGCCACAATACAATATTATGCAGAAGCCTATAATTTTTGCCCAATGGCATGTTCGAATCTCGCCTTGAGGACATCGATTTTTTTTCGCTTTGAATGATTGAACACATTATTGGACCAAAAAATTCCTCTACGTATGACGACAAGGCAAATTCTCTTATTCTCGAGATAGTTCTTTATTTATTCACAAATATCACTCCTAATCACGCATTTGCTATAAAGATAGCAAAATGACGATTTTTCAATTGCAGTACCGATTTCAGAGATTGCTTATGGAAATCGCTATTTTTGATATTATCCTGTTGGCGTTGTTCATTGTTGTCTTCATATGGATAGCAATAAATCAAATGTTGAAGTTGAATCAGATCAGGCAATTGGCTCTCCGGCAATCGCAAACAAATACTAAGGTATGACTGGTTCCTGTTACTTTGAACGGTTCGAACCAAGTTGCGACATGCTTGAATTTCTTCTCTAATCACTAGTGGAGATTATATGATGAGCAAAATTTCACTGATCTTTTGATTTTGCTGATAAATCGTTATCATGTTTGGTGATATCATTAGCCTAATTACTGTTATTACTGTTTTTATCGTTCTACGATTATTTTATGTCAGGTTACGTTCAGTACTGACAGTATTAGTCGTGTTGCTATTTTTGTTAGTATTTTCATTGTTAGCACAGTTATAATCGTTCAGTTTTCGCTCTTATTGTTAACGCAATGAGCCTAATTGATACCCGTAGAGCATAAGCAAGAAAATAGAAATTTTCATAATAAATCAAACTAAGCGGAAAAAAATTTCAATGCTCCATTGATAATATCCAATTGCATGCAATCGATACGCTGTTGGTGCGTTTCCGCACAATATTACGTGCTAAAACAATTCCTGAGAATTTACTGCGCTTGAATTATGCGTTCATGCAGAATCCATCTAACTAATTTTCTGTCCATTGTTGTCGTTTCTGCATCAGATTCCGTTCTCTTCAAGCACTTAACTAAATTCATGTGTGTTCGTCACAGATATTGATTGCTGAAATTGAATTGTTGAGGCGACAACGACATTTGAATAATGAGCGAAATAAAAATGCAATGATGTTGCTATCTGCTGAAGAGAAACATAATCATGTAAAGGTCAGTATTGATGAAAGATTTGCACTACGTTTCGCTAGCATTTCCCATGTTCTAGTGTGTGATATTGAGTTAATCATGCGAAATGTATTATTATATTTCAACGAGATACGCATTCACATTTGAAGGTGTGGCAAAATTTGTTCACCAAATTCACAAGTTATCACAAAGAAATCGCTGTTCAGTCGCTCTTTCCGGACGATTTTCGAAAGGACATTACGGATAAGAGAAGATTTTGGCAATTGATTCTAAGTGGTGAGCGATCACAAGACCGGATCCGTCTAGAACCACGCGTCGAAAGTCCAATCTGAAAATGTGGCCGAAATTTTCGCAAACCTTTAGCTTCAGACTCGTGACAGCATTGCATCCTTACCACGATCAACAATACGCGAAAACTTTCAGTGAGCTTAACTGTTTTTCATGATCTGTTGTAGTATTGAACTGTATAGGACGATAATATTTATGCTTGAGAAAAATCTGATAAGTTAGATAAATTGAATCATTTGTTGTGCAAATTGGTTGCTTCTTATTCTGATGCTGTGGTTCTTTCTTCAACGTGGTTGTTTTTGATGCCATTGTTATGACTGTAACATTTGGTTGGTCTACAGTTCGCGATTTTAATCACTCCCATGCCATTGTTCTTCTCATTGTGATTTCCGTTTGTTCATTTCATAACTAATTCCGCTTGATTTGAAGTCGTTTCTATTTGCTGTAACGTCTTATTCCCGTTTCCGTCATAATGTTATTAACTTCCTCGATTATATTTTAATGTTTTTAAAGGAATGCTTGCGAATGAGTGTCAGTGAACCAAATCATGAACATTTCGGTAAGTGAATATCCGTGCGCATCCATTCGCTTACTTTTTAGCAGTTCACGATAATGATATTGTTCCGAAAGGTTGCAGATATTTTTAAAGAACTGAGCAGTATGGCAACATTTTAGGCAGCTTAACTTGATGGGCAACATTTTGCATGCTGTTCCATTAATCACGCAATCAGCTTTGCACTGACTGGAACATTTCATCGCACCATAGCAACGCAAAGCGAGTGGGCGATGCAAAATTCGGAAGTTTTGTCTTTTTTCCGTGCTGCATTAGAGAACATTTTACGTCATCGACATTCACGGAATTGCACGGCCGAAAATTGTGCTTGGCTCGTGCAATCGAATGCGAATATGTTTTATTGCATCTAAGAAGACGAAACCTCGAAGATGCGTGTACTTTTGTATGTTGCCTGATGTTTGCGTATAATTAAATTCTATCCACAATTGGATATTCGGCCACTTTGAATTCTTGTAAACGCAACATTTATGCATTAGTGGTACTCAACTACCGCAGACTGGAAATCTTGAGCCGATTAAGACTCGCGCGGTTGTTGATAAGTCGATAGACTGATGATGAAATATCTTTAAACTTCAATTTCCATTTCCTATGACCTGTTGTCAAATGATTCTAATTGTAAGTGCTTTCTCAATTTGGCATACATTTATTAATATTGCACCTATCAAGTGATAATTTTCCCCAAACATTCTATCGAGAACTATGAACCGAAACGAGATTTAAACTAACTCAAAATGTATTCACGAAGACAAATTTACATGAAAACTTAAAATACTTGAGATCTTTATGCTTCTTATCGCCATAGCATCGAGTGTGTGTAAATGGTCGAATCAAATTATTGCTAGATCAACTTTCCTGTATTTTAGTACTACCTGCACTATTATTAGTGATATGCTGATATTATGCAACAGTTGAGGCTGCATTATCTCTTCTTTTGACCACAGAAGAAGATTTGATGATTAACATTCATGAGCTAGAATCTTATGAAGACTTAATGATGGTGATGATTAGATCTCAGTTGGGTATTAGATTTTTAGCGAATAAACAAAAAATCCACTTAACTTGATAGTCAGACAAATGTGAGGATCGACAAAATCCATTAGAAGCATTCGATGTGTGCAATATTAATATTAAACTTTTTAAACTCACTTATTCCTAATACCTAATGCGCATTAGTCAGTAGCTAATGCTGTTGAAAATTTTGCAGTGGTTTAGAAATCTTCTGTGGCGTTCCAATTGCCTCGTTTGCACTTTTTAGAAGCAAACTTAATCCGAGACTGGTTGTTTAGTCATTCATTTACATGTATCAATGAATTTTAATGAAACACTTAGTCTTTTACTCTTTTACGTGATCAAACAGCAAGAATGTTGTGCAAATATTATGTTGAAAGAAATTCTAAAATTCTCACCAAAATCACTCTCTCTCTTCTGGTCCCATTCATCCGCAAAATTTATCACATTCGTTCAGTTTTATCAACTTCAAAAGCCACACATATATAAACTAAGTATAGCTCGGCTTTCATAGAGTTGGTCCACTTTCATAATCCAATTGAGCATTTCTATTATGGTTGAATTGAAAGTTGAGAAGAAAATAAAAGGAAATTGGCAAAAATTCTCGTTTGCAATGAAGTAAACAATCCGCATTTCTCTATAGATATAAATTTTTGGTTGCTCTATTTATCCCTAGACACCAACTAATTAACTGATTTCATTAGGAATGTTTTTTCGGCATATTTCCCGAGCCTGTAAAGGCGGCTACATGCTCATCTACGTGCATAGACAGCGAACGTATCGATTGAAGAATTGTCGTCGTCGTCGTCGTCGTCGTTTCGAAATTTTCGTTCGAACATCTTCTAAGATGTAAGGAGTCAATCATCAATCTCATTGAATGGCATCATTGAATTCGCAAATTCTATGCGATGATTGAAGCGCACTTTTCAGTCGTCACACACTCACAGCAGCATTCAATTCAAAAATATTCGATTTGAGATATCATTCATATTTTACTTCATCTGTGCCTCAACCTAAACGCATGGAGCAGCATCCAGCATGCACACACACACACAACAACAACAGTTTGTCTCATGTGCAATATGCTTGCTTCACTTAATTGCTTCAACGCTGCTTCCACTATTGATTCCATCTCGTTTGGTCGCTAACAAATAAAGAGATCTCAATTTCAACCACTTCACATCTCCTTGTGTTCATAATTCAGTTCCTTTTCTCAGAAAAACACCCGAAACGAACAATCTCTTCGTCATCTGTTTTGAAATCATATTTTGAAATGGTCGATTTTTCATTGAACTGTCGAACATCCCATTTGTTCGATTGTCTCTTTTGCTTTGATCTTCTTTCTAGACTTCCGTCCATCTTAGTAATTTCCCTCACTTAAGTGGATCATTGCTCAAGATATTCGAACCTTTAATTGCGAGTGGTATTCGAATTGAAATGTTCGATACAAATTAGACTAATTGTAAGTGATCTCAGTCCTGAATTTATAATACCCGAAAAATCCAATAGTAAATTCAATGTCCTCAGATAAATCATCTAAAAGCGATAAGGGTGATATAAATGTTCACAGAAAACGTATACAGATTAGAATAAATCTGTTCGACGAATCTAATGTAAATAAATGTGTGTGTGTATCCAAATAAATAATCATCTATTATATTGGATACTTTAATTAATGAAACGAATAATAAAGGCATATCATGTGAATTGGCAAACGCAAAGATTTATGTGCAGTCGTACCAAAAGTGCAAACAGAGATCCAAATCTAAAATAAATGTGCAAAAGTTTTCAGTCAATAAAGCGATTTTTCATATGGTATTCGGTTTTTTTTCGGAAATTTTACGGAGCCAGCAGCTGGAAATTCTAGCACGATGAAGTGCTATTTTCAGTTCATAAAACTGACAGCGACGACAATAAAAACTATAATATTTAATAATTGTATATCACATTATTTTGAGTACGTGAGATACTTTTCGATTCAACGATAAATTCAATGCTTTTCTGACTAGTTCTTGGATAGTTTTGGTTCATTTCTTGCAGCCGCGGAGATTACAATGAGCTGGGAGTTGCAGCAAATTCAAGATAAAGAAACCCTTATGGATGATTGCTGAATCGATTCTGATTTATGAGTGAGCGCTTTGTCGCTTAAGTTTATTTTTATTCCATTCATTACGGTAATAATGAACAGTGCTGTATGCCACTATATTTTGCTAGTAGGTCAGCACTTATCGATCGATTACCAGATCAATTTTCATCGATGGATATTGCTGATTAGAAGCTTTTTCACATAAAGGTAGTTGTTGATCTAACTGATTGTGAGTCATTCTTGAATGCTTTTTCATGATGCATCTTGTGCTCTTGATAAACTCAGTGTGAAATTGTAAGCTTCTCATCTGAATGCGATCACTTAAATTGTTACTCGCAATATTCATTGATCATATTTATCATCTCGCTACTTGGCTCTCTGAACATTGCCATAGAAATTGGTGGTGGATAATTTGTGTTGATAATGAACTTTGGTAACTTGACGTCGAAACTTCTGGATCAATTTGTTGTCACTTTTATCTTATCCAGTAAAGAGAGTAATCCATAATCACGTCACACTCAAAGAACACTCTGATTCATATGACACAACATTCAACAACCAACCACTTCTGAAGTGTTTCTTAGTGGCAATTAAATTCTTTCGTCTTTTCAGCTTTTCGAGGAGAAGAACTAAAAATAACGAACGATGCGTTGAATCTTGAATCTCATAATCGCAATCAAATCTGAATACCTTCACATGCAGTTCGGTTATGGTGAGATTAATTGTCTTCGTAACGATAGATTAGCGGGATGCAATCTGATTTCATCGATGTTGCTAAAAGGCTTCACACTAGGAACGGAGTCAATTGATTGCTATAAAAATCCTCAACCGATGAACACTCCTGGCATTTTCTTTTACGTACACTCAGCAAATGCTGTCGCATAGAACAAAAAACGTTCTGAAGTGTGTGTGAGTGTCTATTCGGTTGTCGTTTACTTGTTCTCCTTCGAGAGTAGACGCACATAAAAATTAATGATCACAAATCAACGATCATCTGCAATAAACGAGCTGATTTGCGAGTGCCAATATTCTTCGAAATCGCTTCGGTTATATCACATAAATCAAACATTTGAATTGAACATTCCTTCAGTTTCATTTGGGAATTTTTGAACAGAACTGAGTGCCTCTTCTTGAGTTTATATATAGCAATTATTCAATGAATACTTTGTTGCATGACAACTACACTTCTTGTATAGAAGAATATTTTATGAGCACTTGTTTATGTTACATTGCCGTGTCTGACTCATCAATTTTGCAGTCTCATTCGTTCATTCTTTGATGAATTTCGATTTGCCGATAATAAGCATCTTCAAATGCATTCGATTCAATCAGTCTCCTCGGAAATGTCTCTTCATCTATTCCACATGTGAGAAGTATTCGAACTTCTCAATTTCTATTCAACGAAATTCCTCTTTAGTTTTTCTAAATTTCAATGAATGTTTAATGTTTAATGTTTTGCAGATGACATTGTCAGTTTTAAGAATTTATGAAGAATCTGAACTGTTTTGCGAAACTTTTTCAATGAAGCAACAAGTGTGTCAGATACGAATTTCCACTCCCTCATGTTCCGTCAATAGAAGACTAGCCGGAATCGTTCAAAAGCAGGCGGAAAGTTCAATAATACTCTATGAAAGTCATCAATTCAATTCAATTTTTGGTGTTCTATTTGAAAACTGTAAATATAAAGCAAATTTTTTGAACAATTTCTGCCATTACTTCATAATCATTCAACATCATCGCCTTAGATGGTTAGTTAAAAGATTTTTACTGATGAAACTAACGAACACGCTTGCGTTCATGATCCAATTATCTCTAGCAATAATATCGAATTTCACATTTTTAATCAAACCAACGAAACACAAAATCAACTTCGCACGAAACTTTTTTTTCCGGTTTGCATCAATCACACTGAAAGCTCGTTCGTTCGCTCAGCCAAGTGGGGAGACGGTTTGGGAGTGGACGAACCAAATACCACGAAAAGATTAATCGTTTTGAAATATCTGTTGCAGTCGCTCCGATAAATCTTCTTGCACTATCCAATATGTTCATAAGGCACCCACTCTCTTTCGTATATTCCGTATTGTCTGGCCTGATTCTGCTCAATCCATCCTCAATGGACTCGACTATCTCGTTGCACTGAAATATATCCAGTGCATCACACATCCATGCAATCATTCTGGTGATTATCACTAACTCAAACTCATTCAGCTTATTCAACTGATATTCTCGCTCGTTTCACTCATTTCATCGGTTGTTTTAGGATGGATTATGAAACGCTTTTATTGCCTCCTGCCAGCAGACATCGCACTGTCACGCCTAACATAGCCTTTAATTTCATCATACACAAGCAACTATTAGTGCCCTCAAAAACTTTCAAAAATTCCGTTTTCTTTTGCCAAGAAACCATTCCTTCAATTCTCATTTTGCATTCGAATTAGACGTGTTTTTTTTCGTCGTCATTTATCTTTCGTCAAAGAAATGAGTTTTGCTAGTCAGAAAAATATGAGCCAATTACATGAGGGTTCCTATCGCAGAGAATCTTCTGATTACCATTCGATTGCTGATTGTTTTTTTTCGCTGTTGCAATCACACTTTAGGTGCATTTGCACTATTCCGCGTTTACTCATAAATATTATGGTATAACGCATGAGTTTTTCTCATGCGCAATTGCTTACGAAAAGCCGTGATAGTAATGAGGCAATTGTTCATGTGAGCATTTCCCGTAGCTTGTTCCAGTTTTTTTCTTGTTGCTCTATTCGCAATTATGAGAATCAGTTTATGCTTGTGGTACTACCAATGTATACGGAAAGTACCATCTTGAGTTGGCAAATATTCGTGTTTACGTGAGTTTCGCTATCAAATTACGTTCAATGAGTGCACACTGGCTACGGTATTTGTAGCTGTAGATGAGGTGCACTTCAAGGGAAATAAGCACATTTTAATAAGCTTGGCAATTATCATCATTAGGTATTCATTGATGAGTGAATGCCCTGTGATGCTGGTACAACTTTTCAGTTGTTTGAATATGAACAAATAGAACACCAAAAATTGAATTGAATTGATGATATGGATAAATTTAATGGATAAATTGGATAAATTTTTCGTAAAATGTAGAAGTAAGCGGTTTTTTTATAATATGGATAAATTTTTCGTAAAATGTAGAAGTAAGTGGTTTTACCTCAATGAATGCAATATTTGCAGTTTGCCATATGGAATATGACTGAATGCTGTTTTGTAGCACAACGTATAGTTGACTGTTCAGAACAACGAACCTATTGAGCAGAACAGAAAATTTTTCACGTGTGTTTCTGACTGTGACAAGGAATCGAGGAGAGATTCCTCAGTGACACGGAAACCTTTTGGATTTTATGAATCAGAAAAGAAACTATTGGAGTGCATCGTTTTCTATAAAAACCTTACGGAACAGACTTTCACATCTGTCCAGTCGTTTTTTTTCCAAAGGTCGCATATTACATCTGTCGCATATTCAACTGCTCTCTCGACAATTAGATAGAAAGTCTTTCTTGTTCGATCAAATCAAAAAAAAATTTTCATAATGACATCTCGTACGTAATTCTTTCCATGCATTAGCCTAATACAGCTTTATTTGAATGATCGATTGAGATAAGCCAAAACGAATTGGTCATCTAATGTCCAAATCAAAGATAAAATTGTTCCGGGATGCTAATTGCAAATAGCTGAAGAGAACCAGTGGTTAGCGACAAATGTCAACAAAAAGAAAACGGAACAACTCAATTGAGACGAATGAGAACGTTGTAGAGCTATGTTAATCTATGAATCCCCGTATTCCTTAATCCATAGTCCAATGCCCTTCTTGCATCTAATATATCTCCTATGTCAACAACCCTCACCCACTTCAATTGTCATGTTTGTGTGTGTGTGTGTGTTTGTGTGTTCGTTACTAAATAAAACCACAGTCAGATTTAATGTCATTTCCACAAATGATCTCGTACGTAATCATTGCGACAAGCAATTTTCTTTCTGCCAATAACAAAACGTTTGTTTCAGTGTCGCTTCCTGCTTGCTATGACCGATTCTTTCCATGCATTAGCCTAATCCAGCTTTTCGTTTCATTTCATATTTTGAATTCTTTGCGTTTCAATTGTAATTTCTCGATTTCATTTCTTCCGCATTCTTGCCAAATGTCAACGACCTTATCGCACTCCTGCTAGCGCACTTTACCTTAAGCTCTTTCGTGTTCCCATTGCCTGATGATCTCAATTTATCAAATCCTTATTAAGAGCAGCAGTGAATTAGGAAAATCAACTGCTTAAATTATGTGCCATATTTGAATGTATTGAATCGAATCGAATCACTCGCATGTCGATTAGATACTGCCATTAAATGTTGCTTCATGGATTTCAATTTGCTCAGCTGTTTAGCGAATTAATCGCGACAGACTTTCACAATCATTGGCTCAATTTTAAACTTAATTTAACTTTTTTTCGACTGAATTGACTCTACTGTCACAAATTCAGCCTTTTACGGTCAGTCAATCCAAGATTTCCATTCGTATCCCGCTTATCTTTTGAGTAATCACAGAAATGTCACCATTTTTCTTGGATATTTTTTCTGGACACTCTTTGCGATTTCTATTCATTTATGCAACATGCTCATAGGTTTATCTAAAAGTTCGGTGTGCTCTATCTTACTTGAGTTGAAGTTATTGTTGGTATAACTGATGCAGTAAAGTGTAATGTAGTATGGTGCAGGAGAAAAGTCTGTGATGAAATTTGCAGGCGAATTGGTCGAAAATGCCTTTGTTTTGAAAATAGTCTGGGATGGGATATGCTCAGATGTGTATAAGAGCTAATATATGAAAAATAGGACAACTCTATAGTCTGCATGCAACACATTCATAAGTCACGCTTTATGATGAACCTATAATACCATATCTATCGTATATTACTTGTGTTGACTGTACTTATACCGTAATGGGTGATTGAGAATAGTGAGCAGAAATCCGATTGCATTCAAATGCAGTCGAATCCATATTATATGACTTGAAATCTGCTGAAATAAAACTCGAACATATTCATCAGAAATATTTCGTTGGATAATCCTATAGTATCGTGGTGATGACGGCCGTTGCTAGACAACTTCTATCAACAAACATTAACCACATAGATACAATTTGTATGTTCGTAGAGCAGAAAATCCTCATAAATTTTATCGCTCAGCTTCAAAAATTCCACAAATTCTATTCGTTCGTTCATCTGCAGATTTCAATTAATCGCGAGCGATTTCGAAGTGTGTTTCTACTCAAAAAAACGTCACACCATCAATCTAATTTTTGCCGGAACACTCATTTAATCAGTTTCTAGCAATCATAATCAGAAGCGCTTGAGACCACGAATCCGAAAATCTGATTCGCTTTTCCCATATATCTCTTATATTCTATCCGTCGGTATGTATGTATGTGATTCCATAGTCTATTCAATCCGTTCCTGTGTCTATAAGTGGAAATCCCTAATGCTCGTTTCATATCATTAGATATCAATTCTATGTCCTCTTCACACATCCATTCCGTTCCTCTCCACATAGTTTGCAAATTCAGTCATTCGATTCAGTTGTTCCTGTTACTGTGCTCTTAACATGGCATGGCTTGATCTCCTCAAAATTCCAATCTAAAAACCCTGATAATTCGAAATTTTCCGAACCTATGGAGAAGCGCCTAAAATTTTCACAAACATCCGAAGCTTCTTCTGCTTTAAGTATGAATCCTTTAGATTTACAGAGACTAATGACCATTCACAACATTCGTTGCAATAATCATCACTTTTTGAGCAACAGTAAATTTTATTAAACAACTCGCTCACATTCTCTACTCTATCCTTTTCGAAAAGAATTCGCTCAATCAGTTTGAGAATTTACTTCTCATGCAGCAGATGCTTTTCCGATATTTTGAGAAACTTTCATGCCACATACATTTGCTTTCGCATACTTACAGTGATTTCAAGCGTCATCCACTAAGGCTACACTTAACTTTTGCGTGTGATTCGAATGATTACTATCTTCTCATCAAGAAACACTTTTAATATGTGTGTTTATCTTATGATGTTCTTTTGGCTGAATAATTGCAATTCTAAAAGCTTTTCGATGATTGTTCGCCATTGAAAAGTAGATCGGCTCTACCATCTGCATCACGTTTCACACGACTATCATCTTCCATAAATTCATCAACGAATTGCCCTATCAGATAGAACATATTGATATTGATCTAATATGATGCGCTCCACTCGAAACCCGTTTTAGCTCATCACTTAAACAATTCTCACAAAAATTTAAGCCGGATCTGTAACCTCTGTATATAGACTGCTTCAGTGGTCTTCGTTCCTTACTGTGGTGCTATGGCTGAACGACAATGAAACCTGCTTGCTAACTGGTTAACCCACAACAGACTCGTATTTTAAATTGAACATTTGAAATATTCCACAGTGATATCGTATTTCTGTTGAGAAATTTGCATTTCTAATTGGCAAATTTGTAGTGGTGAATTTCCTTGGTGAACGTTTTTGTGTTTGTTTTTTTCTCGTTTTCAGATGGCAAAAAAATCTCAAGTTAGAAAACATGAAACTTGAACGTTATCTCGCAAAAACTTGAACGAAATAAAAAACTATTATTCAATTGAACACGTACGGAGAGAAACGAACAAACGCGAAGGAATTTCTATTGCTGAATATTGCTGAGCAATATTTCTGGCAAAATCTTGTTCGCACGAAATCCTTTCTCGGATAACTGAATTTTCAACATTCACATAAAATCCTTCTTCTGTTCGGTGTTTTTATTGAATGTAAACGGCGGTAATGCCTACATCGATAATGAAAATGAATGAGAAAAAAGCAAAAATAACTTGAAATTTTTTGATCTATGACGATAGCAGCACGGAGACTATGACGTCTCACAACAACGACAACAAATTCAGACATTGACATCACGAAGATGTCGTCGCATTTGAATGCAGTGAAATGTTCGTTCGTTTCGAATAAGTAATTTACTGCTATCTTGTCATATTGCTTTGTTGCATGCAAATGTGATCATGCATTTACTGCATTACTTTGTTATTGACTACCAGTAAAATGGCAGCCAATTTCAAACATCGAAATATTCTCCCAAATGGAGTTGATGCGTTCGTTGCTCTTAGAACGCTTTCATGTTGATTGGTATTAGTGTGATAATTGTTGCTGTGGTTATGATTCTTTTATGATCACATTATCATTCATATTTTACCGTATTCCTCAAAACAGCAACAACAACGAATTCTAACAAATTCGGAAAAATTTCCAGGCTTCAATCAAATGTGTTCTATTCATGTGCTTTTAATGACTGACGAAACTTCAGTTTCAGTTTGGAGGATCTTCAGTATCTGCCGAAACTTCAGTCGACAAAAGATCAAATATTTTGATCAACTTGAAAAGTTTCGCGATCATCGGAAAAATGCATTGGAAAAATCTCTTTTCAAGCACATTCCTTCCTTCATGGCAGCGTGAATTCAATCTTCTATCGGTTCTCACTTAAAAACTTCTCAGTATTGGATTTCGTTTATCGAACCGTCTTCCAGACATGATAAATATCCACTGAAGTTGTAAAAAAAAATCAAAATTGTCTGAAAGGCCACGAAAAATGCCTCAAAACATTTCGCAATTTTTTCCGTGGTATTCTAAAAGTTCCAAAAAAATCCACATATTACGTATAAGCGATTGTCTATTCTTGCATGAAATCATATCAGATGGAAAGTTTAAATGTCAGGTAGCTACAATGAAACAATGACAAGCTTCAAAGTAATTGAACAGCTAGTTTCTAATTAATTAGTATTGTTCAATGAAATAATTAGAGCTCAGTTTTTATCGTGTTTAACGGGTATTTCAAATTGTCTTCTATGCTAGAACACAGCTATTCCTTAGTGATCATACAATCGCAGTTGATTTGATTATTCACCTGAATGACAAATCGAATTAGTATCGCTCGTTTTGTGATGGTTGAATGAAGAAAAGTTTCTAATCACTCTTTATGCACGTGATATTTGACATTCATGCGAATGTACCTAGAAGAGTGAAAATAATTCGACAATTATTTCTCCTCATATTTCTCCACCCATAATCCGTTCAGTGCCATCATATCAGGCGATTATGAAGTCCCACAAATGATTTTATCTCTCCTATACAGCTTCATTCCAGTGCTTTCAGTATCTGATGAAACTTTAGTATGAAAGGCTTTTTTGCGAACTTATAGCCTCGATCATTTGCAAATGAAAATGTCGAGGACATGCATACTCTCATTTTAGTTTTTACACGAATACATCAGCAATACTTCTAATTTTTGTATCATAAATCAAAAATGAGTGTAAAACTTTGTTAACGTTCCTAGAGCTCTCCTTCAAGCTTTAAGCATTAAATTCAAATTTCACTGAAGTGACTAGGAAATTGAAGTCAAAACGAAAAGTTTGTGATCAAATAAATAGACATCCAACAACAACAGTAGCAGCAGACGGGCGGCAGTGAGAAATTGCTTATGGGGAAGCAAAAAATTTCGCGATCAACACGATGTCTCATGAATATTTTGTAAACGTTTGACGTAGTTCAGCAAAGTGTATTCGTTGCATCCTATTTCCAGCTGATACTTGTGTTTCTATGTGTTGCTTTTATGTAATCCTTTGTGAATTTTCGTTCAGATTGACCAAATCTGTTGCGCCATAAGTTTCATTCGTTCTCTGGGGAAGGGAGGAAGCTACCAGGAGTGGAAAGCGACGAATGAAGAATCTAATTGATGAGCGAAATTTCGATGGAAGAGTGATTCGATGAATATATGTGTTATGTATGACCAATGAAGTGAAAAACACTGCGAAATGTCATTGCATTGTTTCATGCGAATTGCTCATTTCCTATAAATACGGTCAAGTGCGTAGTTGCGCGATTCAAAAGATATTCATGCATTCTGAAAGTTTTCAACAGAATCTTACTGTTAATTTCCAAATTTGTTCAAATTATATTCGTGTTCTTGCATCCGAACGAAACCATTCTTCTGTAATATTTGAGCAGCGCAAACTCTCTTAAAAGCATGTCAAATGTAACTTCTTAAGTAAAATTATCAATTTTCTTCTGATTGTTCGTGTTGTTGGTGATTTCTTGCGAGGTTGCATTAAACGAGTGGTGAATTTTTGAGCATTTTTGTATGCTATTTATTCGTCCAGTCATTTTTGTGCATTTGTATTTTTGTATATAGTCCAGTTTAATGAATTCGGCCAGTGGAACTTGATGGGAGTTCCGAAAACTGACTTTGAAAAAAAACTGAATCGAAAAAAAAGAATGAGTTTGATCGAATCGAAAAAAATTTTCATTAGAGGCTCTATGGTTTTGTTCATCATTTTTATTTGTTTCATCAGTTTCAACAACTTTCACTTCACGTTCCACTAAATCACATGATTGGTAGATCTTGAATGCGTATTGTTTAAGGCATTTGTCGTTTGAATTTTAGTTCTGCGTCGTTTTCAATCGGAAATTAATGAGCACTTACTTCGTTCGTTATTATTCGAATGGACTTTCATGTATTATTTTTTCTTACATTCGGTTGAAATATTTTGATTTTGTTTTTGTAGGGATTCTTCTTGTTCTCTGAAAATGAGACTAATGAATGAGGAGGCCAGCTACAGTAACGCTGATAGAGATTCAGTGTAACTCAGTTCACTTGTTTGCTGACATTCTTAATCGCTGATCCAGAGAAACGATAGGATGCCGTGCTGTCATAGAGGTGCCAGTCCGGTAAGAATCCACTTATTCGGATTGATTTGCAGATCCACTGAAGCATCTGAAATGGAAACAAAGATGGGTCAAGGCGAAATTCCTTTGCGCGCAAAGCAATTCATGATCAACACTTTATCCGTTACAGTTTATGATCACCCTTCATGATCATGAATCGTTATGAGAAATTCTAAATCAAAACACCCAAATAACATATTCTTCAACTTCAAGTTCTCACAAACGAATTTTTAAATGAAACAATTTTGCTTCTTGTTTGTTTGGAGTTCAAGCAGTTGAATGGTACCCAGTGGAAAAGGAAAATTTCTCCTGACTTCCACTGAACACCTCTAAGGACTGTTATCTCTCGAGAACTGCCAATGTTATCGTTAGTCAAATGACGATCGATTTCTTGCAGACGTCTCCGTCATCGAACAATTCTGCTGTACATAGCGGTGCTCCGTTGGCAAGCCACGAAAATCACAACGGTGTCCCGTTCGCGACCAAACGTGATCACTGTACAACTTTTATACCTCTCGGATCGAAACGCTCCACTGCAGAAGGACCGCTGACAATTTTGGCCGCCGGAAGTGTGCTGCCGTTCAGTACGGCAGCCACCGGAATCATGTTACGGCTACCTCGTTATATGCCGTTGAACGATCTGCATATGGAATCAAGCAAATCTTTCATATTACAGGTACACGTGAACGATGCATTGTTCTGGGATGATCTCCTCGATAGAAACTATTGACTGATGTAGCTTAGAGAGCATTTACATTCGTGTCTCTTGGAGACGCGTATTTTTTGGTTCGCCTTTGAGCATTTTGCTGAAATGACGCTAATCTCAGAGTGAGAAACATGAACATTCAGTAATCATGCTAACGCTGTGTGCATATGTTCAAATTCGTGCAAGAGACGGACTCCAGGTGCGTACATTCTGTCCGGAATGCTGATGATGAGTATGTATGTACTCGAGTGGATCAATGATGAGATGAGTATGTATTGTGTTTCAGTCAATGTTTCCGTTTATTGCGGCTGGAGCTGGGATGGTTGGTACGGGACTGTTGTTGGATCATGCTGCTTCTTGGGAATTGTTCAAGACTACTCCAGAAACGTTCATCTTAGTACCGGCTTTACTTGGTCTTAAGGGCAATCTTGAGATGACATTGGCATCACGACTTAGCACTATGGTATCGATACTGATCACTTAGCAACAAATTTTTGATCACGCTCGTGAATTTTTTGTTTCCGTTTTAACTGTGTCACTCGATTAGGGAGGAATTTTTCTCTATTTCACTGTGTAGTCAAAAAGAAATATTTATTTCATGAATTTCACCTGAACACAAGCGATAAGTAAAAATGTGAATGACGAAAGAAAGTTTCAATCGATGAGCGACAGTTTTTTGCAGTCAAATATGGGTTTAATGGGTTCAGCCACTGAGCAGCTCAAAGTGGCCTGTGTAAATTTGGCCTTAACTCAAGCTCAAGCTATTGTGGTTTCATTCATCGCCGCACTTTTCACTATCATCGTTTCAGTCGCACAAAACGGGCAAGTGAGTGCGTCTCTTTGAGTTAGAATAAATATTCACATTAAACTCCGTTTTCCTTTCATTTGATGGTCTTGTATGACCAAAAATTTCCATTTTTGGAGATTCTGGTAAAATATTAAATTTGACTGCAATATTTCATGAATCCTACAAAAAATATCGATCTGTCCACTAAATGATCTAAATACAGTCAATTAAAATAGACCGAAATTAAGACAGATTATGGGATCGCATCAATGTTAATAGCGTCAAGCATGGTGACGGCTACGTTGGCATCATTCATAATCGGTCTAGTAATGATCATCGTTGTGACCATATCGATGAAACTGAGCATAAATCCGGATAATATCGCCACTCCAATTGCTGCCTGTCTTGGAGATTTGACCACACTCGCGTTACTTGTTCGTTTCATGCTGATTATATTCAGTTCTATTTATTCACTTGTTCACTTATCTAATGCTTCAAACAAATTCTAAAATCAGCCCATAATATTGAGAAGCTATTGGTCGTCAGTCGATTATCCGTTAAAAGTTTTTAGTGTTCTGGACTCAAGCATCGGCTAAGCCTTAAACTAACTCTTTGGTCTAGTCGTACCATTGTCCTGAGCTTAACGCTTACAATTCAAGTCAAGAATTGGACTTTAACTGATTCTTTGAGTGATATTCGACCTCGTTTGAACTGAAACCTTCACACTCGTGAGAGTTGCAAACATGGATACTGTTGCCAAATTGATCCACTGTCACTTTTGATCGCTAACGATCGCTTCAGATTCTCATTGGAACCTTATTTCATTCGATGAGAAATACGCCGAACGAATGGATTCTAACTACGGTTTATGTGTCGCTGTTGATAGTGGCGCCATTCTGGGCATATCTCTCCGCGAAAGATGCATCCACATTGGTCGTGCTCAAGTACGGCTGGTGGCCAGTGATTTGCGCGATGATCATTAGTAGGTCAGCTTTGGAAATTGCGAGTGTTTCTCTTATACCTCACGCATTAATTGTTGCCTAAGTTCTTTGAGCTTGTTCAAGATAACAGCAGCATGAGAGGAAATTTTTCTCCAAAATGATATTTATCTTGAATTTCAGTGGTGGAGGTTTCATTCTGAAAGTTGCGATGGTTTCCTATCCAAATATCGCCGTCTTTCAACCAGTTGTCAACGGTCAGTCGAGTCTTTGAGAGTGACTGACGTCTTTGATTCTTTGAAATTTTTGCGAGACATTTTTACAAATTTTTTGGGTCCTTCAAAAAATGTTAAGCGATGAATTGCTCACTAATTGCTGTAAATTCTTTCATTATATCCATCTGCTCAATCAGTGCTCATGCCGATAACGTCAAATCACTGCAAACAACAATTGCACGAGCATTTCTTCAATTCTTCTAGTTCAGAAGTGATCAGTTTTATTCTGCTGAATTTGCGAGCGCATTTGAAGTATTTGAATTTTTGCAAATTTTATTGTAGCGGATCGATTTTCAGGTGTTGGCGGTAACCTAGTAGCCGTTCAAGCCAGTCGCATATCGACATCGCTATATCAGGCCGCCAAGCTTGGCTCCCTACCCAACGGTCCCCTGTTTCGATTCATTAGTCCGTTCAGGGCGTTCCTTTCATCAGGTAAGCCTAAACATTCAACGCTTGAAGTCATGTAATAACATTTCAATTCCAAAGTTTTCCTTTCAATCGTATGCGCCCCTAGGCTTTTCAATTACCAGACATCAACAAGTGTGATCACTGAATATAACACAGTATTTGGTACATATAGACAAATTGATCACAAATTGATCACTGTGATCACTTCTTGAATCGCAGCGAATATTTCAGAAAATGATTCAGTGGCCGCACGGATTCTGCTTCTGATGAGTATACCGTGTCATTTGATATTCGTAACAGCAATTATGCTCATTGCCAATATCGCGTTTTCACCACTTTTCATCGGACTGTATTTGGTTGCAGCGGTCGCACAGGTTCACTTCTAGAAGTTGATTGATAATCTTCTGGCAGAATTTTTCAGGAAATTCATTTTCAGTGTTCCCTTAAGTTGCTCAGAAGATTCATTTTATGGTCTATTAAGCTTCTAAGGAAATTCGTCTTGTGCTCCCTCAAACAATTTCCATTTCAGGTGGTGATATTATTATTTTTGTGTCAATATTTGATTCGTTGCATGTGGCGATATGGCATAGATCCAGACTCCTCGGCAATACCTTTGTTGACTTCTACCGGTGACCTCTTAGGTAAGTTGCTGGCCATAGTTGCTGATCAGTCGTTTTGCAGTCGTTCAATCAGTTTTGTAGTCTCTTAAAGTCTGATTTTCAATGCTATTTCGATTCGGTTATGGTACGGCAGCCGAAAATCATGTGGGGTTGAGGCAATTACCGAACTGCATTATAAGGTGTGAATAGCAAAATATAACAGTTAGAAATTCTAACATGATTGCATACTATATAACATTTATGCAATAATACAGAACAGAGTAACCTATTTGTTATGCCATCGTACTCATTTCGCTATAGCGCCGTTGATAGCACGAAAAATTGAATGCTGTACGATAAGCGAGCGCAACGCCTTTTCTATTGGCCAAGAACGGTGTTCTTACTGTAAATGGCCTACGGTGATTGGTTGGAATGAACTGACACTGTACAGTATGCTAACCTCAACAGCGCGCATCTCTAACGTTTTTTGGCGTTTCTTCTCACAGCGTATAGGTTGTGCTTTTCAGGTACAGCACTTCTGCTAGTTGCGTTCGTGATGTTGAGTGCGATGAACGATGCCCATCTGAGGCCATTATCCCTTCAGGACGCCTCGTAAAGTGAAGAACAACACCAACTCGTTTCTGTATTTGATTTTCATACGTGCAATACCCTATGAACTGTTACAGAATTTTTTGTTCTCCTCGAATATCGTCCAGATGACAGATTGATTTCCGCATTTACGATCAGGCAGATGATTTTTCTCGATTCCGATTCGTTAGTGACGACATGTGTGAAGGTTTCTGTCATCTGTCATTTGATCAATTTTGATTTTCTGATCAATCAATTTTGATCAATTTTGTTCCGGTTCATTTTCCGACGCATATTCGGCGTATATATTTTGTGCAAGCAGGTATTTTTTTAAATCACCAGATATCAACTCGTGTAAATACTCATGTCAGTGAATTTTTCAAATTTCATTTCAAGAAATACTTTCGGCAGGAAACTATGATTTGAGTCAATCGCGCGCTACGAGATGATCAGTAGTAATCACCGGATTGCGTGTATTCGTTTCATTTGTGTTGTGTTCGAATTCTTTCACAGAAATACCATAAAATAAAGACGTATATGTGAGCATGTATGCATGTGATTTATTTTATCGTGAATTTGCACTCATTCAAAATATTATCATAAAGTTGAGCAAAACAGAACAATTTGTTGAAGAAAACGATTCTTCAATTGCTTTTTAACAGCATCAGCAACACCAACAAACATAAAACATCAACGTGAACATGAATCATCGCTCGATGCATTTCAAAAACAAAATCATCAATTTTCAAAGAAACGCAAAACATTTTGTATAATAACTTCGAAAACAGTCTGTTCATATGTCAAGCAACAACACATCAAGTGAATGCACTAGGAGATATAAATTTTCCCAATTCATAAGATCGAGCGATATTTTCACTTCCTGATAATGCTGGGAAAAAAGAAGAACACGTGAAACATGAGTGGAGAAAAAAGCTGAAATGTTCACATTTTTGATCTTGAATGGCGATACAATAAAGTGATATGCTGAAATGAACAATCGTCTGATAGCAAGCAAGGTATTGAAATTCATGGAAATTCATAATTTTTATCGGCTATGAATAAATATCTCTATGTACAGTCTATGTACAGTTTCGATACGCTACTACAGAAGTGGTATGTTCTTAGCAGAAGATGGCCATTTGTGACGGTTGCTTAACGCCCTCGTGAACATGTACTACACAATAAGAAGACACTTGCAACTTCATTACCGAATCCTGAAGAAACACAACGAACGATTTTTTCTCTGGATTACGAAGAATAAAAGTTGAATGTCGGTGAGAAATTGTGATGAAAACTCATTTACTTGAATGCATCAGTTCATTTCTGATAAGAGTCATGAAAATGACTCACCTGTATTCCTGGCGTCATTATATCCCATTGTTGGCGAGTATACACTATTGAAAAATGATCCACCGAATAGCTGTGATCTAGTCACATGCGTCATTAAGGCACATATCAAGCTGATCCAAACCATAACAATAGTACATCGATTCATAGTGCGTTGAACAGTCACAATAATACTGCTTCTGAAATTAGTTCGTTACCAAAGTCAGTAACTGAGCAATGGTCAATGCATAAAAGCCAATCATAATAAGCGATCGAAAATAGCGATTATCCCAAAAATCTATTGACATGTTCAAAGCTTTTTCAAAGACCAGAGAAAAGGCGAAAGAACAACAATAATGAATAGTTGTGCACATGGAATCGATTCCTAGGGAACAATGGAACTGTTTTGAGTGATATTCGCGAGAAATTTGTAATTGAATCGAATATATAGTCATAATAGAATCAGATAACATTAGAGTATGGTATCAAGCATATGACAATGACTGATGCTGGCTGATTTAATGAATTGACACAAAAAACAAGTTATTTGAGTGACTTTTCCGTAAGTAGCACAGGATTGTAATCAGTTTGTTTGTCATTGCTATCATTATCAGTAATTTAATGAATCAAGTTTCGAGAAATTTAATTCTGACGACAACGAAATATTTTTAGAACTTTATTTTTAGATTTGGAGGAACAAATGCATCAATTCAGATGTTAAACATTTGCAAATAAAAACCATTCTAAAGAAAACCATTGAGCAAATCAGATGAATCACGTCGGAAGTTTAACTTCGAACTCTAAACATTCAATTACGAAGATAGACAAACATTCACATTAATTAAAGTGAAATTGAGAGTGGGCGTGACAGAACAACTGAATTCATTTCATTATAATAGCGGAATTTTGCTTCCAAACATTAATTTGTTATGACATAATGAATTTGTTATGTTTGGTCTGCTTAAGTATAATTGATAAAATGAAATCAAAACATCAGAACATCAGAACAATTGTTCAGCAAATTGAATTATCACCGACGCAAAACATGCCAACAACATGAATCATGAACGAACGCATCATGCAAATGAACACAAACGATCTATTGAATCGATCGAAGCGCAAAGATCAACTAACGATCAATTTGACGAGTTATCCGATTAGTGAAGTTCAATGCATGATTATGGCGAGAGCATGGTGTATCTGAGTGGATATGAGAATACGCAAACAATTATGAATTTAGATTGAAGACTCCTTATCATGTCATATCACAAATAACCAACCGTACCATACCATTTTTCCATCCAAAAATATCTGCCTGAACAGCTAGACTGTTTGAGTGTGATCAGGCATCCACATGTTAACAATTCGAAGAGTTTTCATTCCACTGCAATTTGCGCGAAAATATTTTCGTTTGCACCAGAAGAACTGCACTTTTTTTGCCTGAACTATGATATTAGCATTTGCAGTTTCCAAGAAAAGCAACTGACTGCTGCACTCATAAACAAGTCAAAAAAAAGACTGGCACTCGTCAATCACAAAAGATGTTGTCAAATCATTGTTTTGCATAAAACCTTATCGTCTTATCAATCTTATCGAAAGGTTCCAGTGCATTTTCGCTTTCAACTTCATTCACTAGGCTTCCACTGAAATTTCGACAAGAAAAATGGTTCCAGTGACATGTGTAATGCCGATGGAGTAACTAATAAAGACGAAATCACAGTTTATGAATTCATTAGCTTTAAATATTTGCGATATCACGTTCGGAAATTTTGTTTTGATTCAAATTCTTCTGCCCAGTTGCGCTTCATTCAGCCAATAGATCGCACTCAGCTGATCAAACAACAACTAATTGATACTCGTCGTTCATGATCAAAACATTCGAATGAATACATTTGACACATACAAAAAACATACTATTTGAATTATTCGATTAGGCTCTAACGATTGCTTTTGCTATAGTTCCTAATATTATGATTATTACCACGTTGCTATTATTATTATTATTTTCGTGAGAATATGTTATTGTTACTGTTCTTCTTATCATTGTTCCGACCATTTTTATCATTATCATCATCTTCTGCGTTATCATTGTTTAAGAGCATGATTATTGATACCTTGATGGAAGTTACAGTTAATGAAGTCATTCTGCATAACATTATAATTTGATTACCAATTCCAATCTCACCACATTATCATACGATCGAATATATCGGGAGTACAAAACATCTTCCAACATTCCTGCTGTCAATGTTCTTCTGAACAAGTACAAAACATCTTCTAACTACCAAATTCCTTAAATTCAGAAACATTTGAAGCCAAGGAGTCAAAAAATACTCTCCTCTCCATGACAGTTCACTTTTGACTAAACATATAAAACTCAATCTCCTTTTGATATTTCTTATCAGCAACAAATTTATAAATGAATCTGAGGGATTGGCCTAGATACAAACTAGCGCAGAAACACATGAATGAAGTTTGAAAAGTTCAACAGAATCCTTGAGTCAGTAATGAAACTAAGAATAAAAGCGACTCAAATTTCTATCATCATGACCCGGCAGCCATGAAGACAACTGTTCACATTTTCAACAAATTGTTTCCTCTTCAAGGAATTCTTGTTTCAGACATTGGAAAAAATGAGTGTAAAAATCTTGAAAACTGCAACTTCGGAATCAAACAGCAACCGAATGCGAGACGAGACGTTGATCAACAAACACCGTCATAGTAGTTCGTAGATAAACTTGCTTAATCCATCTCACCGATGAACCCTTCAACAAAACTGGTTTTTAATGGTGTACACATTGTTTTTGAAGATGTTCATAACAATGGGATCAACACAATTGATTACTGATATTGCCGTTTGTTTTCGTCATTTCCAAAAATCAAGTTAATTTTATTGACATTTGATGAAATCATTTTCGACAAGTATGATCATGCAGTATTCAGACAATAGTTCATCGATCAATTGATACACGTCGAAGATCGAACGCCGCCTGAACTTGTGACGCTGAACTGTTTTGAACCATGACTGAATTGCTTCCATGGCGATCCCTTGAAGATATCTGAACTAATATGTTTGGTTAAGTGATGATATGTTAGAGAAAAACTGTTGGTCGGAAAATCAACTGAAAATGCTGGAAAAAATCATGTTTCAAGTTGAAACCCATAATGGATACATTAATTGATTTGTGAAGATTGATGTGTTTGTCATCGGCTATTCATTTATGACAACTTTGATGAGTGCCAATCCAGATGAAGCTAGCGAAAAGACGTCAACTGTGCATTTGCCTACGAAAAAATGCACTTAGATGCGTCACTAAACTGGCACACTCATGCGAAAACTGCACTCGCACGCACGCACTTTCCATGTGAACTCCGTTGTCGTCTTCTCGTAAATTCGTGACGTACCAAGGTCACCTAAGCAGGTGACTCGCTGAGATGTTTGTTGAACTGACAGCTTTTCAACAAATGTTCTCATAACAATACTATCAATAAGCGTACTATGATGCAACACCATGTGAGCGAAGTGAAAATCCATTGAGAATACCATGCAGCTGGGATTCAAGGAAAACAAAAAAAGGAAGCAAATGAATGCAATTTTTGCAACCACTCAACAGATGTGAACGCAAAATGAAAGGCATTTCAAGGAGCAGCTGAATCAATTGCCATCGAAATTGATTGGGTGTCTGAAAACTGATTGGGTATCTGATTCGTGATAAATATTGCACATTTTTGATGTACGTGCATCAACCATTTACTAAAGTATGATCGTATATAATGCGATGATGTTCATGAATTTTAATACTTGAGCAATTCAACAGCAAGAAGAGAACACAGCAGAACTCATCGATGAATTGTTCAGTTATGGAATTAAAAAGGATGTGATGAGAGCCGATGAGTGAATGCCAGTATGAACGGAACATCTCGGATGAATCCGGCGAACAGCTCAAACTATATCCATCTATTCATTATATTATAATAATGATTTTGAACGTTATTATTATTTATAATATTTGGGTGAATTGATGCAGCTTTTACGTTATATTCACTTGTTTATTTCGTTGTTTGAGAGAATAGCTGTCATGCTGAAGAGGCAAAAATAATAAATGGTTGATAAAAACACTCTTATTGAATGATGGATGTACTGCGAATGTCATGTTTAAGGATAGGTCATAATCATAGTGATGATAATAATAATCATCATCATGATAGTAACGATAAATATAATAATGATAATAATGATAATAATAATAGTAATAATAATAATAACAATAATAATAACAATAGTAACAATAACAATAATAATAATAACAATAATAATAATAATAATAACAATAATAATAATAATAATAACAATAATAATACTGACAATAATAATAAACATAATAATAATAATGCTAGCAATAATAATAATCAATCAAAGACATCCACTCATCACTTTTATATCCATCATGTCAAATCTCACGATGAGGCATGCAATTCAAATCGAACCTTTTCATATGAGTGCATCTCGAATGGAGCACTTCCAGTCAGTTCCCAGTCCAATCGGCTACGCAGTAGTAATCCTCTTAAGCTCTTACACATATGCATCCATCCGATTCTATCATTTCCGAACGTTTATTCACCCATTTATCGTCTTCTTATTTCGTTTATTATTCTCCGCAATTGCTCACCATTTCGATCACTATTGTAATATTGATCTATTTTATGTGATATTCATTAAACAAGATCGAATAGCGCAAAATTTTGGTGAATTTCACGTTGTTAGAGGAGATTTGATGGCTGCTGAAAGAACCTACTGAAGTTTTTTTTTGTTGCCGAATTCAGCCATACGATCACTGGTTCGAAGAGGAGCTGGAAAGTGGATTCGTCATATCAGAGCATGATAATGACTGGGGACAAGGCTGGTGTTTGCAGATTAAGTTGTTTGAATGGGTGCGGGGTGATGGAGGATGAGTGTACCTTCCTTCACTTCCCCATAAATCACCTTGAGCATCATAACGCACTATGAATCGTAAATTAAAGTATGGTCCGAAATCAGTGGAAGAATTTATAAGCAGAATTGAATTCAACTGGGCGAATTCATTCCAGCTTTGCAGCAGCACTTTGATGGGGTGCTAGCTGCTGTCCTCTTAGAATATTTCTGTGATCGTATTCAAATGAATGAGTGACAGATAGATAAAACTGTTTGACGGCATGTGATTTGTGAAGTATGAGTAGACCAAAATGAATCGAAATAAGACCACGAAGAAACAGAGCAAAAACGTTGAAGGAAACTTTGAACAACAATCTCAAATGATCGTCGTCGTGCAACCAAAACGCATCATCCATCTATTTATTCATCCAGTACTCATGATATTTTGCTGCTAGTGCTGCTGCTGTAACATACAATTGCCTCATGCATACAAACAAACAAACAAACCAGTGTGTCGGAACTGAATTTAAACTCCTCACTCTAAATACGATGTATTCAAGAAGTAATATTTCTTCCTCTCGATTATATACCAAAAATAATCCCCTCGACACTGTGTGTTGGTTGCCAGGATTGAGTGAGACGTTTCAGTCGATTAGCTCGCAACTTTCAGCTCTCAATGCAGCAGCCCGCAGTCCTCAATCCCATCGCCAAAACTGCGAGAATTTTCTCAATTTACTCTTCATCACATTAGCATTTTCCTCCATCTGCATTCCATCTATTTCCACGTTTCACTTCAGGAACTTTTTAGTCATTTATTCAAGTACTTGGTTGCTATAGGCTCGGCTAACGTTATAGACTTCGCTTACATAGGCACTTGCGATTCAAGCTGGTCTAGCTTTTGCTTTTTGCTATGTAATCAATCGTTCGTGCCATATTTGGATGATCATATGCACATGAATCATTATTTTGCTAACTACATATTATAGATGTAGTAAGATTACGCACTGATGTGATATAAATGCTGCAAGTATGATGTTATAATCCAATTTCGGCAGAATTAATTCCTCTAGACTAGCGAGTCTACTCTTGAAACCACTCGTAGAGATTGCTCGCAACCGAGATGTTATATTCCATTCGCATTCGGATTAATCCACCTTAATGACTCATGGCCTGCGTGCGTTTCAAGCAGTAGACGAGATTATTTCCGATCTCGTTTTGTCCCCAGTTTACAAATTCCTCGAACACGTTCAGCTTCTTTCACTCTGATTCATATTGAATCAAATTTCTGCGATGGATACAACATTTTAGGCTATTATAAGACAGAAAAGGTTATCACAGGTTATTATAAGACAGAATGGGTCTTACTTATCAACTCATCCTTATCAGCAGTCAACGATTTGTGATCACTTCATTGGTCAATAAACGCGATTGAACTCGGTCGCATCCTCGCCATTTTATCGATTCTTTAATTATACTCTCTCGATTGTCCGTTTGATCGACCGCATATAATTTGCTCCATTTGAAGCACTGAGCTCATTTGAAAATGAAAAACTTCCATCAATCTTCCCTCAAAAGTAGTTCAATTCAAGGAAACCACTCATTACCATCCTTTGGGAGGGAGTTGTTTTTCTCAGCTTTTCTCTTCAAAAGCGCTATTATTTGAGTGTAGAGAGTAGTTCAATGATTCAACCCATTGTTTTCCGGTGAAATGAGTTCAAAAAAAAAATCAAATTGAGGCGTACAAAAACAGAAAACGTCACTAATCCTAATGTTTTGAGTAACAGCTAAGAGATTTCGATGATTGACATCTAACGGACTGAAAATCTCTGGATTTATCCAACCATTACGAAGAAATTACTGACGAAATGCGTTTGTTTGAGTTTCGATGGCTGTAGTCACCTGTATGTAGTGTGTTTGGCTTATGATATCTTCAGTTACCGTTATCATTTACGTATGCATATCCGTGTTATATGGAGAAAAAGACTGAAGAGAAATTATCTATCGTAAATTTTTGACGACGTGTGCTTTCTTATCAGTCTATCACTAGGATTCTCACTCTTCGAACTTTCTTCCAAATTCAGCCACAAGTTCATAATTTTCTTCTGACCACTCTGTTGATTTCACGCTCACTTCTCATCCAGCTAAGCGAACCGTACGGCAGCTATAACAACGATAGCAAAGAATTATGTGAACGAATTCATAATTTGCTTTGTTTGTTGATCAATTAAGCGATGAGAATGGACACCGTGAATGAACTGAACAACTGAATAACTTTCATTCTTTCCGATTGCATCGCTTTCTTCCAGAGAATACGAGCAGAGAGTATTGAGGAAGCACATCACTTTCTCTCAGAGGAGTGCAAAAGCAAAATTCATAGTATTGCCCAAGAAACTTCTCATCTAAGCGAGCGATTTCTGCAAATCAACTTTGATCTCATCGAGCGATTTTCCGCAAGTTAACTTTTCTCCCACTTAGATTCCAAGTAACGACTGTTCATCCCAGTGGAACGCATTTCTGCTTGTTCCTTATCCGGTTTTGTGTCTTCTCGTCAAGAAGAGGTACGGCGGTAGATTATATTTTAAAAAATCTTCAGAAATCCGGAAATTTGAATGAAAATCCAATGAAATTGCTCAACAAATCACCCATTGCTGGATTTTTTTCGTCCTTCAGCCATATTTCCGATCCATTTTCCACTTTATGACAGGTTTCCTTCAGAAGCAAATTGAATGCCGTATATCCTTTCATTTTTTTGAATGCCATTTGTACTTTCATATGTCTAAAGGTCGCCTCGAATTCATGGAATACTTTAGTTATTAAGCACGCATAAAAGATCACTTATTCGTTACCTACGGAACCTTATTCTCGTTATTTGCTTGATAAGTTTCCATCTGCATCCAGCCAGATGACAATAATACGGCTTTAATCGGTGCTATGAAACCCCTCCAATGGCCTCTTATTGTGGCTAGTTATTTAGCCATAATGAAAGGTTCCCATTGTAATGAACCTACCGTACTGATCTGCGCTAATCATAGACTTTCGGCAAACATGTAAATTTTAATCTCAAAATTCAATTTCAATCTAAATTTTCATCTAAAATTCCCTATCGAATCGTACGTTTGGTGATTCTCACCAAATGTTGTCAGATGAATAATTGAATTTCATTAATGAGATGAATATATTCTATAAGATGAATTTATCAATCTATTTTTTTGCAGCTGTTCTTAGGAGCTTCATGCGAACGTACACGATTGAATTATATCGAATCTTTATTAATTCTCATTACTTAATCAAGAAACATCTATATCACAGTACTTATAAGAAATTATGTCATATCACAAGAGCAAATAACGCACATTGCGTTAAAATACGGCTTCAGTCGATGCTGTGAAACCCCTCATTTGGCCTCTTATTGTGGCTGGTTATTTAGCCACAATGTCCAATCGTTCATGCATAATGTGCACTTTCTTGAATGTGTATACGTAAGTGCACGTCTTGTCATTATATGATGTATGCATTCGCAGGTGAAATGAACATCACGATGATGATATCCAATCGAAAGCACAGTTATTTTGCATATCAATGTGCAATGCTAAAATTCGCTCATTGCTCGTGATTCGATTGGTTTATTCGTACGTACACGAAGATATATGATCTCCATAAAACCATCTAATTGCAGGCATTTGAAGTGATTCCACAATCGAGAAATCCGACGGGAATTCATTGATAGTGAGTGAAGAGCATCAAGCAGAAACGACCAGAAATGGCGTGAGTGAAACCATATCTTCTCACAAAGGAAGAAGATCGTGAAGAAGAACAAGAAGAAATGAAAAAAATATTTGATGATGAATAAATTCATGAAAATTGTGCTATAATCATACACTTACCACCTCGGCTCAACTCAGTTCACCGCATTGTTCGCCTCACATTGCTTTGGTATTATCGTCATCATCGCATTGCTTTGGTATTATCGTCATTGCCAATAAGTGCATCAGAGGAAAAGCACGGCTATATGAGTCGTTGGCAACACGCTTGAATATGAATCCTTCATAACTGTAGTCTGAATAATTTTTTTGACGACTGCAACGAAAGCAGTTTGAATCAGCATTCGTCAGACTCTCAATTTCTGAGTTTCGCTAAGCCATTATATTCGCTCATCCAAGTGAAAACCATTCCGCTGATTGAGATATCTCAATTTCGGTCAGTTGGTCTGTTTCCGGTAACGCTTTCTCGTTCCGATGTTGTTTCACGGAACGACAACTTGATTGCTCCGATTCCATCTGCAGTATTTGCCGTCGATCGCATAGATCATTGTATCATACATCAATTCCGGCGAAAGTGATTGATCTGCTGAATCGGTCAGATCGATTGCAATTTCATCGTCATTAGTGTTTATTTTGCTGATTGATTAAGCGACCTCATTTCTTGCGATTTGACACAAGTAAGTTTCATTTCATTGCTTTCAAGTGAATGGAAGTTTCTTTGTCTCATTGTATTAGGCATTTATGATTGTAAGCAGTAAATGTGTATCAACAATAACTTACTACCATCCCAAGTTTATCCTCTGATATCTCAGTTCGTCGTTAGATAGAATTTCCACCCTAATGATACCCACTGATTCAGAAACTATTCCATACTGTTTTTAGGGGTCTAGTGATCAATCGATCTCGAAATGTTTCGCACTAGCGATAACTGTCCCACCATTCATTCCTTTGCAAGAAATAAAAGCTCAGATTTTTGGTCGACTGTTCGAATTTGAGACAGCAAATTCTGCAAAATATTCTATTTGATTGACCAGTATTATTCAGTTTCCAAAAACACTATTCATTTCCTTTTCATTTCACTTCACTCGATTCAATTCTCCTGTCTATTGCAAATATCGAGTGCAAACAAATGCAATACTCAATATTCAATGATCGAAAATGCACAAAATGCATTCTTATTCTCCTCAGTTATTCAGCCAATTCTATTGTAAATATTACATTCAATATGATAATCGAAAACATTCAATGAGACTGGTTATCAGTTTATTTGCTAGTCGTATCTTAGATTGTAAAATCATTTCAAGAGAGCCATAAAACTCGAGCATAAAAGTTCAACTTCATGTGCATTCATTCATGTGTAAATGCCATGCAACACTTCAATGCTCGAATGAAGTTTCAGTGCATTCAGCACTTTCAATTGAACTCTGACAGCTATCAGAAAATACTGATGAAGATAAGCCACTCAATGAATTGTTTTCTATATGCTGATTCTATGAGTGAGTCGTCAAACTGCACCTTTGAGTGACATTCAAACATAGTGTTTCTTCGTTTGCATGCAATTTTATCAGTGAGAAGAAACGACTGAATGAACGCATAATTTTCAAATGACATTCGCACACAACAGAACTAAAATCTATAAAACCATTAGAATGCTCTTACTGGTTGCTCACTTTCTATATTTTCAATGTCATCCTCAGGCGTTCACTGAAGATCTTTCCAAAGTAATCCGTCTCTCGCTGATGCATTATTCCGACGAAATATATATGTATGGCTCTGAAGAATTTGTACCTTTCTGGTAAAAAATGAGTTTATTGATTGTCCGAAAATGGTATCTTCCAAAATCGCAATGCTTATACTTTGAAATGGTTGATTGCTCTGACTGAGGTGAAACACTCAAAACTGCCCGTGAACAGTCGATTGCATTCACTTCAGTTTTCAAAGAGTTCTGGATTAAACGTGGACATCGGCATAAACTGTCAATGTGTTGGTGATCAAAACTGAACGCACTTCCAGTGATATTTCTTTTCCGTTGATTCTTCCTTTTGAACTGAAAGAAATGTTTTTTTTCGGGCAGCAGTATATTTGTTCATTTCTAATGAAAATACATAATTGATCTACGTACACGCCAAGCACATCATTGCCTGCATGCACATCAATTTGTGCTCGAATTGAACCGCAAGATGAAATCTTTTGCTTTTCTCAAATACTACTCTCAAGATACCACCACCAAGAAATCCATCACTGAGGCTCGCTGGTTCGCTCGCGTGAAAATCCATTCCTTCGTTCATTCATTCAGCTCATCCATTCAGACAGAGTCTCCTTTTCGTAGTCTAATTCAATTCGTATCTCTATCATCCACACCACACCTCTCACGTCTCAACTTTCCAAATTGTTCTGCAATTTCAAAAATCCACTTCGTTGAAAACTTTTTTTCTGGAATCTCTTCATAAGATTGAATTTTTCGTAATTTTTTCGCAACTCTCGACTCTTGACTCTGATTGTCCTCGTTTCATCCAAGTGGTAGTCGTTCCTCAATCGTCTGTGATCTCTTTTCGACTGCATCAAAATACTTAGTATTCACTTGTTTGCTCATTCTTGGTGTCCTCTAGAACAATGCGTTAATTTCTCAGCATTGCAAAACAATGAGTGCGTCCTATCGTTTTCTTTCCTGGACTTCATTTATAGGCCATTTCCTGGACTTCATTCCATCTCTTCCTGTCTCTCTGGCTCTCTCGCTGCAACCGATCACTTTTACTTCGATCCATCGCTGTGATCGAGCGATGAGTTCACTCAATCGACGGCGAATCTCGTCGTTATCTGTGCTCGTCTCAAGCCGTGAATATAATCCGGATATGCAGCAGCAGCAGCAGCAGCAGTACATCGATGTTGTTGTTTGTATACGAGCGCATCAAAGACAAATTTATCTATCTATATGTATGTATGGATAGCGAAGTTATGTTTTGTTATATGATGTAATGCAATTTCAACGGAACGATACATATTGAATGAATGAATGCAAGTGCTCGGCTATCGCTGCTACTTTTGTTGTTTTCCTGCGCTTTAGGTCATCCTAAAATGGCTAATTTTCTGAACAAAATCGTTAAATCGAATTTCTGATCGATCATGACCTGAAAATTGCGCTCTCATAAGAAACAGCCAAAATTCCTCGATCTGGCTCGACCTGACTGTAGTGATAGGTGAGATCACCAGCTTTTATGGATTTGTAATGCTTACTTCTTGTCCTTATATATTCTCTAGTTCAATTCACCGTAGCCATTCAGAGATCAAACTCTGTGTTCGTCGATTATTTGTTGTTGATTTCAATTGATTACCATGATTTGCAGTTTGCACATCAACCAGTCTACATGACCCATCGCAATAGTGAGCGTTGATTAGAAAGTTATCCAGGATAAAAGTGAACTGAGATGTTCTGATATGGAGAAGCAATCACACTTGCTTGTTCATTTGGAATTGAAGTGTTCTATTGGGAGGCTCAAAGTCTTGGAGGACGATGCTTTTCGGAGAGATTTTTAGATTTTTTCGAAGTGCATATTGTTGATCACTCATTTATCCATGGTAGACGAAGGTCATCTAAACGAAGGCATTGAGAATTGTCGTGCCCATCGATTTGTTAATGCTAATAATGAAAAATGCTAACCAAAACTTTAAAAATTTCCATCGCAACACTTCTCCTCTATTCGATTAACACTAAATCCTCTCATTCAGCATCTCATATGGACTTCGATCAATCCGAACATCTTCTGAACTATGCCTCCGTGCTGTTGAGAAGCAGTTCTCGGAACCAAATTGAATTATTCAATTTGGCAACATAACACGTAATCGAACTCATCCAAATTGTCCGAAATTCTCCTGCTGAATCTCAAATTGATTCGTAATCTTGGTGAATTAGTGGTCATTCCCTGACTGAACTAAATTTTTCCATCTCGCAAAAGAATCTTTTTTTTGCAAATGATATGAGTCGATATTTGTGAATGTCATGAAAACCTGTTGTGTTCCATCGTGCACACATGTCGACGATATGAAATGGCTTTGCAGTAGCTGGAATAAAGCTTGCTAAAACTTTGAAATGATCATATTACATATTTGAATGTTTTTGACAGAGGCATATAACGCAAGTTGAACAAGTCTGTAATGTTTATCACATTAGCATTGCGAACATTCTTCGTGTTGTTCCACGATCGGCTCATATCCGATGTCGAGTCTCAGATCAACCACATCGAATGTTTCTGATCCGCCTCCGCAGTGGTGTGTGAAATTGTTGTTGTCTACTGATCTCACGATCAAATCCGGCTGTCTCGTCTACTGGATCAAAGCACTCGTCTAACGTTTTAGCGCACGTCTTTTGTCGCAAATCTAACAATAAGCAAGATGTTCTTTTGGTTTACTTCTCATAACTTCAATTGAATTCAAGAGCTTACCGCAGAAATTTCAAGTCTTCGGAACATATCCGAGCGTTCCATACTTCCACGCATTTCATTCTTTAGTAATTTCCCTTCACTTCCCCTTCATAAGCAAACTTTAAACTATTCAGTAGTCCTTCTCAAGTGCATCCCCCAAATCAACCCAAACCTCGTCGTTCTTTGCAGAAGGCATTTCACCGATTTCTATCAATCTCATTATTTCTGTCATGGTCATGGATAAACCCATCGTTTTCGTTGAGAATTTGAAACATCATTCATACTCTACCATACAGAAAGCGAGTGCAGCTTGACAACACTTTAGAAAATAGCAGAATGAAAAATTGCATTTCTTCCAGTTCTTTTATATTTCTATAAACCCAACAACAACAGCAAAAAAAAGAGTTATCACGATACAATGAAATACTCCTCTTGAACCAATATCCGTTTCGAATGTAATCTTTAAAAAGCCACAATCACTTCGAAGAACATTGATAATAATGATGATAAACAACGATAGTAATGATAGTAACATTCAGTGATGTTCGAACAATAGCAAGCTAATGCACACGAAAAAACAACAATTTTGTTGTCTTAAGTCGGTTCTCGTTTAAAATTAAACTCGCTTAGCAGATATTGCGAGCGATAAGAGTGGCTATGAGTTTTGATTTTGATCACAAACAAATACATCATCGTGCCATTGCTTTTTTCTTTCGTTCGATGCTTCAGACACAATTCTGACATTCAATCTCGAGGCGATCTTTGCCGGCTTTTAAATGTTTCTTTGCCCGTCACATTGCGTTGTACTTCGGATATTTGATTTTCTTTTAATTTCTGGTTCTGGAAATTTAGTTCAAGTTCAATTTTTGCGTTGTTCACGTTGAAAGATAAGTTTGACTTCGCCCTCCGCACTGGTTTCATTCTATTCACTGAAACTTTCATCGATGAAGCTTGAACACCAACTTTTCAACCGCGTGTCATTTGGCTGGTAAATGAGGTAAGTCTCATCACGTGCGTCATCACAATGCATTCGATTAAATTCGTCATTTGTAACGCAGTATTCCGGCTTGAGTATGGTTTGAGGTCCTCGAAAATATTCAATTTCGAGTATATACACTGATGACTGACGTAAGAAACTAATGAATGAGCTAGTTAAAAAGGATATGACGATAACAGCGTTTTCGCTGATTCAATTAGGCTCATAGAACGACTACAAATAAATCACAACGAAACGAGTTGGAAAAAAGTTCGTGATGAGATCAGTAAAGAGATACACTGCACTAAAGTGATGATATTTATATCCAAAAGCTTTGAAAACCACCCTCAAAATGCTGTCATCTCGTCTTCGTTGACTGTGTCTTATCCATCATGCCAACAAATCCATTACATTAACCAACATCCTTATCCTCATTGCTTCAGTCAGTTCTTACAGCTAGCACACACTTACACACGGCTGTTGCGAAGAGGTCAATAGTGCACGTATGAACCTCAATAGTAGTGGTAGTAGTAGGTAAATTGTGATACGTGACTAATTTTATGATGTTATATGAGTTGTTTTCTGTTCTCGGAATAAACTTACGTTCGTCAAAAAATTTTTATCAACCTGCTTGCTTTTCTATCTTTACGATCAATCGATTAAATGATCTGCACAAAAAATGTTGGAGAATGTTCTCCGGACCCAGCTCAACAATCTCAATGGATTGTTTGGTTTATTGTTAAGGTAGTTGAGCCTATCCAGTCATCATTCGATCGTAATCGGATTTTATTAGACATCTGATCATCGCCGACTTCTGGACGCCATAATTTCTGGAAGGTGATTCGTTCGCACAATACGAACGTAAACTCAATGAAATACGGCCCCAATTATTGCCATGAGAAATGGCCAGTTCGTTTTTTCAGTGCACGAGCTAGTGCGGATGATCCATTTTCTATCGTTCAAAAGTTCGAAATATCATCTCGACAAAACGCTAAACGTTAAACTATTAATGTGAAGAAATTTAATGTGGCATGTCAATCTCAACGTATTAATTTGCTAAGTTGAGGTCGTTAAAATTTTTTGCGATTGTGTGAAAATCTATCGCGTTCCCAGCCAAACACATAATATTTTGCTACAACAAAAAAACACAAAGTTACTGTCGAAATGTTCAGCAAGATAATTTGGTAGTGCATAATGCTTCAATTAGGCTCATAAATCTCTTTCATTTATAAACAGTGCGTTAAATGCGTTCAGCTTATTTGAAGTATTCATTAGAGCTGCACTAAATGATGTGTGTTACAGTTTCGAGCTAACCTTTCGGAGAGTATAACGCGATAGGTGAGGTTCTCTTCGAATCCAAAACTTCTCATTACATTTTGTTAAGATTTCTTCAAAATTTTAACTTTCACGCCTATTTCGCTTGTGGTGGAATGCTTGAAAAATGGGACGACAAAAACATTATAACTGAGAGAGATTATTTTCGTCAATACCTTCGAGCTCATTCAGCATAACGTAACTTTCACTTTGCTGCATGTCAATTGATCTGTTGATCATAATCGTAACTCATTGATTTGTTCGTCCAAAGCATATTTTTCATGAATCATGATCTTATGCTCATGCTTCCTGAATTATTAATTCTGCTACTCTGTTTATACTGCTCATTACAATAATCGCTAATGCGCCTTACCCCATGATTTGAGTATCACTGATTCCACTGGAATATATTTGTTTTAAACACCAGCATCACAGTTCCATCAAAAGCATTGGGCAATGTTCTCTCTAAGTGGATTCTAAATCTGCAAATCAAATTATCTGACAGATCTTTCTCTCGAACACTCATTCTATCTGAACTCGAGCCTTCTTAACTGTACTGGTAGATCTGATTACACCTTCATGCCGTATGTAAATCTTCTATTGCTTTATTCATTCCTCGTTTGGTTTGCTTATGAGTTCACTATATATCATTTCATATGATCATAATATCCTTCTCAAATCAACCAAACTAAAAAAATCGAAGAAATATTCCATACGAAAAGAATCACTCATTCTAGCACGTGTATATAAATACGTTCTTAAACGAAACCAATCTCAATCACACAATTTGAAACACAATTTGAAACACAAAAAACAAACAAGCGAATACACAAATGAGTGAGAATAAATGCAATTCAATGAACATCCTAGCAATTACGTACGTTCGTACGTACGTCATTCGAGTCCAAAACAGATACGAGTGACTGAATAAGAGCACTGAAGAAGTGCCATAAATTACCCAACTTCATTAAACACCTACTCATTAATCATTAATCAATGCTTATCTTAAAATTTTCCTTGACTTTATCAAGTTCTAGTCTCTTTTGCGTCATCACCATCGCTTAATTCGCTTCATGCTTGTGATCTCTTAGCTAACACCACCAACGCCACCACCAACAACAGTAGCAATTCTTCGTTTAATTCCTCTCAAAACAAATGCCTCCTTAGTTGACTGATCGAATTGCATTCGATTAGTTTGCCTTTTCATCAGTGCTGATTTGTTGAATTTGTGTTGTTTTGATAGGTTGATAGTTTGGCTTTTAATCGCCATACAACTCATAAATCATTCTCTATCACCTTATCATCCTCGTATATTCTCACTCTTATCATACCTAACGCAAACAGATATTATCGAGATTACCGCAAGATAAATGGTATCCAGTAGAAATTCGTCGAATAGTTTCACCATTTCACCAGACTCAAAATCATTCTCAGCCTCATACTGTGTTGTATCTCAATGAGGTTATCCTTTCTAACAAGCATGGATTATTCGGCACCTTCAAACACAGCAGCCAAATCTTTATTGGTAGAAAGAAGAACACTGGGAGGTGTATCGATTGTGAAACGTAGAGCAAAAATTTATAGCTCATCATTGTACTTCGCCATTTCACAGTTTCGTTTAGCACTTAGCAAATGCATTTGTTAATGTTCCGATGAAAATCATCAATGTCATCCTATTGTTATTGCGATCACTGAATCATTTCGGCAAACAAAAGTAACTCTCTTTACGTCCATCGGCGGTAATAAGTTCAGGAAATGTGTGCATTGTTTTACCTGGATTACCTGGATCGGTAATCCAGGTAAAACAAAGTGTGCATTGTTTTAATTGTCAAAATTGTCATAGTGATTGATCATCGTTGTGATTTAGCCAATCGTTTCAATGCGAATCGCCTTTTGCGAGTAACCTGAGTCATCATGCTTTCAGTGGCGTCCAATCGTTACACACCGTTCTACTACGACGAGGCGCCCTCGAACGATCCGTTTCGCTCACTTCCACCGTCCTCACCGTTCACTTCCTATTGGCAACAGCAACAGGAACGCAGGCCTATTATTGGTGCAAATTGCTATAAACATAGGTGTGTTTTATGAGGTGAAACTGCTCACCTGAGCGCCATTCAAGCATGTTGTTTTTGGCTAAGAGCAGCATCACAGCTCTTCATACAATGAACTTGATCAGCGTTCTAGGTTGATTTGATCGAGAATTTGAAATGATTGTCTTTTTAGTGTTTTTGATGGTGGTCAAAGATGTTTCTATCGTTTTCTTTATCATTAATTATCAGTGCTGCTATTGCGAACACAACACCATATTCATTTTTGATGTTTGCAATTGTTTATCACTTATCAGTATGATAAGCGTTATCAACTTGAGAAATTCGCACTAACCATAATTCAATGAATGTTATTGATTTTTCATCAACATAATCACCAAATATGTTGATATTACTCAAATTATCATGAATGCAATTATCATATTTGCCATTATCATAATTAGAATATGCTGGTACAATTATCATATCATAATTTTGAGTGCTATGCTCAGCGATAAGTTCAGGAACTACTATGCGATAATGGCTGCCCAACAACAAGCTGCCCAAATTGCGAGCTCATCGACGCCATCGGCCGGTTTGTACGGAACTCGACCCATGGACGGTTCAATTCCAACGACGAGCACATGCTATATCGCCGAACAACCACAACCACAGCATCGTCATCAACTACTGCAACAACCGTCGGCAATCGGTCAAAGTCCGGCCGCAATGCGAGTGCTACGAAGTTCCGCTCAACCTCAGCCTCTAATGCAACCACCCAGAACAATGCTGCCTTCGTCGAGCACCGTCGGTGCAGTAACACCTCAACTAGTCACTACTGCTGCTGCAGCACCCGCTCGACGCAACATCGGCAATAATGACGAAGAGGAAGGCGTTGATTGTTCACCGTGTTTCGGCAATGATACTTTCAGGTGGATTTGTTACTCATTTCATCGAATATCCACTTTATTAGATTTTTGCTGTCTCCTACTAAATTAATTCTTTGATTAGTCGTCACCGAGTCGTTCTCGGTTTGAAACTAGAAGTTTAGTTGGATATCGCCTTGCATACTGACTGAATCGTTTCAAAACTGATTCATCATCAGCATCAGTTCAATCGCTTCAATTTAAACGTATACCTGTGATTGTCCCATATGAAAACTGATTGATCTTGTTGATATTCTTTCATAAAATGCATACGGATGCAGATAAGATGGAAGATTCAATGTTTTTCATGCGTGAGCAGATTGAGTTATCTTTACTGAGCATCCTAACGACTGCAAACAATTGATATCCTGCTTAACGGACCGAAAAATCATTTGTTGCAGTTGATTCGAAGTTTCTGTTTTCGAAACCATCCCGTTGGGAAGAAGTGAATTTGTGCAGTTTTATAAATAACTGACAAAGATTAGCAATATTTTCGTGGTGTTTTTCAGAAGGACATTCCGAATAGTGGTGCTTGGCCAAATTTTATCATTGTGCCTTTGTGGGACCGGTGTTACAAGTCAGTTATTGACTGATCATAATGTGAACACTCCTGCCGGTCAGTCATCTGAATAACTCCAAATTTGTTTTGTTCTGCTTGCTTCGATCAACTTTTCAATTGACTTCATCATTTTGCTCATACTGGACGGGACTTTTGATATACTTTAATGTTTTGTGGGATGTCGCAAAAATATTCAGCAAAACGTTTTTAAATCTCACCTAATCATGGGTTACGCCAATTCATAATGGAATATTTTGAATTCATTTAGTCAACTCCGACGGAAAATGGATATAGTATTTAGAGCAATTTGTATCTCTTTGAATGATTTGATCGTTTATATCTTCGCGAAGAGTATTTTATGCAAGAGCATCCAAAACTGAATCATATGAATCGTAGTGCTCGAATATCTTTTCTTATTGCAACAATCCGATGTAATCGCTTTAATGAAAGGTGTTTTTTGTTATTTCAGCGCAAAGTTTTTTGAACTATTTTTTCTTGTGCTCATTTTATGGGACGATCTTGGTGTTCAAAACTGGTGATAACTCGTTATTACCGGTTATTAGGAAAAGAGGATGGAAATATTTTGTGTTGTCGCTGATCGATGTTGAAGCGAATTATTTCATTGTTTACGCATATCAATTCACTAATTTAACAAAATGTTTGTATTGTTATTATTATTTTTGTTACTAAACAATGTGATATGGGATGAAAATGTGATAATAATTATTATATATGTTTGTTGTTATGATTATTATTATTATTATAAATGGGATGAATTGATTATTTGTTTGTTATTGTTGTTTATTTATATATATGAGATATATGGTTTTGATGAAATATTGATGGTTTGTGTTGGTTGGGATAAATAAACGATTTATTATTATTATTATTGATAAGTTGATTTTTGTTTTGAAGTGGTATCAATTTAGTTTGATCCTTTTTGAGTATTTATTATTGTTTCGAGTTAATCACAATACTCATAACTAATAAAGGTAACAATAAATATAACTGTCGCGAAAGAGACGATTGGTGAGGGACACCGAGGTGATATGTGAAATCAACTTTTAAATGTGTATTTGAGCTGTCTGTATATGTATAAGATGTACACGGATATCATGCACTATCGATTCGGATGAGGAAACTTGACTTTCGTATATCTCATTTGGAGGATATCCTCCTTTTCTGTGTGTGTATCTTTGTATTTCGATATATAATACAGTGTTGATATAGATTAAACGCTGAAAATAACAGTAACATATTGATGTATAATAATGAATAATATAGTTAAATGTGTGTAACAATAGCTATTTACAATAGCAGAATGGAATGTGACAAAACCGAGCCGAAGTTACCACAAAAGAAGTTCTATCGGCAACGCGCTCACGCCAATCCGATATCCGACCACGATTTGGTATATCCCATCTCACCGAAGCAGTTCGTTTTTATTTATTAATATAATATTTATTATCAATAATAATAAGTAATATGATAATATTTTAAATGTATTTGTTAATAGTGATAAATAACAGGGTTAATTGGAGTGACTACTTCGAGAATTTCACAGAAGAATCGAGAGTGGAATTCGTAGATATCGGGTGTGGATACGGCGGTCTTTTGGTGAGGTTGGCTGAGTTGTTTCCCGAGAAGTTTAGTATTGGCTTTGAAATTAGAGTGAAGGTTGCTTGCTTTTATTTATTTTATTTATTATGTATATAATATTTATTATGTGTATAATATTTATTATGTATATTTATTTTAATGGATGATTAAGGTGAGTGATTTTGTCGTGGACCGAATCAAAGCTCTACGAGCAGTTGCAAATGAAAATGAAGAGCAGTTGATAAAATACACGAACATCAACTGCATCCGAACGAACGCGATGAAGTATCTGCCGAATTACTTCTGCAAATCGCAACTCTCGAAAATATTCTTCCTCTACCCCGATCCACACTTCAAGAAATGCAAATTTAAGTGGCGTATTATATCGCCGATGCTGATCGCTGAGTACGCGTTCGTTTTGAGAGCGGGTGGTGAGTGTTTTGCGTTGATTTATTCGTTTATGGAGCGGGTGGTGAGTGTTTTGCGATGATTTGTTCGTTTATGGAGCGGGTGGTGAGTGTTTTGCGTTGATTTATTCGTTTATGGAGCGGGTGGTGAGTGTTTTGCGTTGATTTATTCGTTTATGGAGCGGGTGGTGAGTGTTTTGCGTTGATTTATTCGTTTATGGAGCGGGTGGTGAGTGTTTTGCGTTGATTTATTCGTTTATGGAGCGGGTGGTGAGTGTTTTGCGTTGATTTATTCGTTTATGGAGCGGGTGGTGAGTGTTTTGCGTTGATTTATTCGTTTATGGAGCGGGTGGTGAGTGTTTTGCGTTGATTTATTCGTTTATGGAGCGGGTGGTGAGTGTTTTGCGTTGATTTATTCGTTTATGGAGCGGGTGGTGAGTGTTTTGCGTTGATTTATTCGTTTATGGAGCGGGTGGTGAGTGTTTTGCGTTGATTTATTCGTTTATGGAGCGGGTGGTGAGTGTTTTGCGTTGATTTATTCGTTTATGGAGCGGGTGGTGAGTGTTTTGCGTTGATTTATTCGTTTATGGAGCGGGTGGTGAGTGTTTTGCGTTGATTTATTCGTTTATGGAGCGGGTGGTGAGTGTTTTGCGTTGATTTATTCGTTTATGGAGCGGGTGGTGAGTGTTTTGCGTTGATTTATTCGTTTATGGAGCGGGTGGTGAGTGTTTTGCGTTGATTTATTCGTTTATGGAGCGGGTGGTGAGTGTTTTGCGTTGATTTATTCGTTTATGGAGCGGGTGGTGAGTGTTTTGCGTTGATTTATTCGTTTATGGAGCGGGTGGTGAGTGTTTTGCGTTGATTTATTCGTTTATGGAGCGGGTGGTGAGTGTTTTGCGTTGATTTATTCGTTTATGGAGCGGGTGGTGAGTGTTTTGCGTTGATTTATTCGTTTATGGAGCGGGTGGTGAGTGTTTTGCGTTGATTTATTCGTTTATGGAGCGGGTGGTGAGTGTTTTGCGTTGATTTATTCGTTTATGGAGCGGGTGGTGAGTGTTTTGCGTTGATTTATTCGTTTATGGAGCGGGTGGTGAGTGTTTTGCGTTGATTTATTCGTTTATGGAGCGGGTGGTGAGTGTTTTGCGTTGATTTATTCGTTTATGGAGCGGGTGGTGAGTGTTTTGCGTTGATTTATTCGTTTATGGAGCGGGTGGTGAGTGTTTTGCGTTGATTTATTCGTTTATGGAGCGGGTGGTGAGTGTTTTGCGTTGATTTATTCGTTTATGGAGCGGGTGGTGAGTGTTTTGCGTTGATTTATTCGTTTATGGAGCGGGTGGTGAGTGTTTTGCGTTGATTTATTCGTTTATGGAGCGGGTGGTGAGTGTTTTGCGTTGATTTATTCGTTTATGGAGCGGGTGGTGAGTGTTTTGCGTTGATTTATTCGTTTATGGAGCGGGTGGTGAGTGTTTTGCGTTGATTTATTCGTTTATGGAGCGGGTGGTGAGTGTTTTGCGTTGATTTATTCGTTTATGGAGCGGGTGGTGAGTGTTTTGCGTTGATTTATTCGTTTATGGAGCGGGTGGTGAGTGTTTTGCGTTGATTTATTCGTTTATGGAGCGGGTGGTGAGTGTTTTGCGTTGATTTATTCGTTTATGGAGCGGGTGGTGAGTGTTTTGCGTTGATTTATTCGTTTATGGAGCGGGTGGTGAGTGTTTTGCGTTGATTTATTCGTTTATGGAGCGGGTGGTGAGTGTTTTGCGTTGATTTATTCGTTTATGGAGCGGGTGGTGAGTGTTTTGCGTTGATTTATTCGTTTATGGAGCGGGTGGTGAGTGTTTTGCGTTGATTTATTCGTTTATGGAGCGGGTGGTGAGTGTTTTGCGTTGATTTATTCGTTTATGGAGCGGGTGGTGAGTGTTTTGCGTTGATTTATTCGTTTATGGAGCGGGTGGTGAGTGTTTTGCGTTGATTTATTCGTTTATGGAGCGGGTGGTGAGTGTTTTGCGTTGATTTATTCGTTTATGGAGCGGGTGGTGAGTGTTTTGCGTTGATTTATTCGTTTATGGAGCGGGTGGTGAGTGTTTTGCGTTGATTTATTCGTTTATGGAGCGGGTGGTGAGTGTTTTGCGTTGATTTATTCGTTTATGGAGCGGGTGGTGAGTGTTTTGCGTTGATTTATTCGTTTATGGAGCGGGTGGTGAGTGTTTTGCGTTGATTTATTCGTTTATGGAGCGGGTGGTGAGTGTTTTGCGTTGATTTATTCGTTTATGGAGCGGGTGGTGAGTGTTTTGCGTTGATTTATTCGTTTATGGAGCGGGTGGTGAGTGTTTTGCGTTGATTTATTCGTTTATGGAGCGGGTGGTGAGTGTTTTGCGTTGATTTATTCGTTTATGGAGCGGGTGGTGAGTGTTTTGCGTTGATTTATTCGTTTATGGAGCGGGTGGTGAGTGTTTTGCGTTGATTTATTCGTTTATGGAGCGGGTGGTGAGTGTTTTGCGTTGATTTATTCGTTTATGGAGCGGGTGGTGAGTGTTTTGCGTTGATTTATTCGTTTATGGAGCGGGTGGTGAGTGTTTTGCGTTGATTTATTCGTTTATGGAGCGGGTGGTGAGTGTTTTGCGCTGTTATGCATGCAGCAGATTTATTATTTTTTAATAAATATAAACTATATTCAGGAATCGTATACACTCTGACTGACGTGAAGGAATTGAGCGAGTGGATCGTGAAGCATTTCAACGCGAGTAAATTGTTTAGGGAAATAGTTATAGATGATGAAGCGGTCAGAAGGGACCGTATAATAGAGTTATTATTAACGGACGATCCGAGTGAGGAGGGCAAGAAGGTGAGTAGGACGGGGGATGTAAGTGGTTGAGGTGTTTCGAGAGACTGCACGATGATGGCACCTGATTTTTTATTTTATTGTTATTATTGTTATTATTAAGTGTTGTTATTATTGTGTTATGATGTGATTGTTATTATTGTTTTGATATTCGTGATTTAATTACTGTTATGTTTATTGCTTATTGTTGTTTATTATTATTAATTATAGTTTATGTAGTGAAAAATATTGATTATTGTTATTGTTTGATAATAAATATTAATAATAATTATTGTTAATTAATGAGTGTGTTGCGTTGAGAGTGCGTTAAACTCGCTTGATTATAGTGTTTTGGGTTGGTAATTGGTTAAGGTATAGGGTCGTGCTTAGGGTGCGTTTTGGGGGGGGGTTGTTAATTCGTTTTATTTATTATTATTATTATTGTTTATTATTATTTGTTATTATTGTTATTATTATTATTATTATTATTATTATTATATTATTATTATTATTATTATTATTATTATTATTATTGAATCGTGTATAATGGTGGATTGCAGTGTTTACTTAGTTTATTTGTTTGCATTACGTGCATCGTTCGTTACCTTGAGACGATACAATCCTTTATTTGCGTATTACTTGATGAGTCATTCGCATGGGTCGCTTATTATTCACTATCAATATTACTATTTTTATTATTATTATTTATTATTTTTATTATATTTATTATTATTTACTATTATATTTTATATTATCATTATTATTGTATCATTTAGTAATTTTATGTTACTGATGCAGCGTTGTTATGTAATAGTTTCATTATTACCATGATTAATATTACTATTATTTATAATATTGTTACTTTTATTATTATTTTTATCATATGTATTGTTACGATTGTTGTTGTTTGTGGTGCTGTTGAAGGTATGGAATAAATATGGAATTATATTATTTATTATTATTATATTGAATTGTGGGATGGTGTTATATTGATAAGAACGATTGATAGTATCTGTTGAATTGATTTTATTTTGTTGTATTAAACAACAATAAATAATAATTTACCTCTGAAAATAATAGTTTAGTAATATTTAATAATTT
>JAPYMA010002945.1:0-21094 GCA_035041965.1 Anisakis pegreffii
TCCTCCCGAGAACTTCTCCTCAATAAGTGGGAAAAAACACAGCAGTACCTCGACCGTTTTTGGCAATACTGGCAACACTCCTACCTGTCCACTCTCAGAGAACGTGTGCCCTTCACCCACCCCGGCCCTCATAACCAAACGCTTCGCCCCCCTCACACAGGCGAAATTGTATTGCTCAAAGATCCACATCTTCCAAGAGGCGCATGGAAACTGGCACAAATTACCAAAACTCCAATCGGGACGGGTAACGTCATTCGCTCTGCAGAACTGCGTACAACGACGGGACGAACAATCATACGCCCCATTTCATTACTCTACCCACTCGAAATCGACGCAACTCTAAACACTGTGGACCCTTCCTCACCCACAACCAATACACATGATACTTCACCACGACAAACACAACCGCCGCAGCCATCACGACGCATCACCCGCAGTATGACTAAGCATTCCCAAACTTCTCACATCCTCATTTCCAGCATAATGGCCTTGACCATACTCCTGTTAGGAGACACCACTCAAGCCACATCCACACATCAGGTACAGCTTTGTCCATTCCTCCACACCGGACGATATATCGACATACCACCACTTCGTACATGCCCCAATCCAACTAACTGGAAAACGGCAAGTGTCAACATCTACAAACGACGCTTGATTCCCATAAATGCCACATACTGTTCTCAAATTACACGCACCGTCTGCACATGGGCATTTCTTCGCTGGAGCTTGCGAGTAGTTAACGACACTCACGAAGTTTCTCCTATCGCCGTGAATGAGTGCAAAACCCTACACACCGAACACAACCTCCGAGGATACACCTTGCATCCTACAAATTCGTCTGATCACTGGGCCACTCACAATCCTGTCCACTATTCCTACGGATTCTTCGGCACCCGATGTTCCACAACTATTAATTACATCCTGGAATATGGTGAAATCATGTTGTCTGATGGAACATCTCCCCTTAACGACTTCACTCGTACTATCGGCTGCAATCCACTCCTAAACGCATGTTACACTACACACGAAACAATCCTGTGGAATTACGACGACTTCCGTTCACAGTGTCCATATCAACACCTCGGCACATTCACCGCTCACTTCGCTCCAACCGAAGTCTTTGTAGACGCTCTTCAAACTGCATATATCAAGATACCTCACCCGCACCATCTGCCCACTTCCTGCCCCTTCCATCATCCACTCGTCATGGAAAACGATGTTGTACTCACATTCTCCAGCGGGGAAGGTCGTCGGAACGAGTCCAACGAAAACAGAACACACCATCCGCGAACGTTATTAGCAGAACCACCCAACGTCGAATATGACGAAGTAAACCCAAAACTACAATTTACGTATGACAAAATCATCACACAAGTAGCTGTCAAATCGTGCGAAACCAGGAATTTAATTCTTCGCATAATTAAGTGGATCAGCCTAGAAGATCCCACTGCCGCAGCTCGTATGCTTCTGGGAAGAACAGATATCTCAGCAAGATTTGTAGGAGACAGACTATTAGTCAGTCCATGTTACAATATAACACCTGACACTATTTACTGGAACCACCAGATCGGCAATGAGTGTTACGAACGGACACCGGCATCGTTCAACAGTAAAATATTCTTCATAATACCAGATACTCGAGAACTCACCCGACACTCAAGAACAATTGCCTGTCCTTGGAAAAAACCTCCCAACAAAACTGAAACAGGACCAAACACCTTCCTCACACAAGAAACGCAACGTATCATATTCAACTCCTCAAAACAACCCACATTGTCCGAAGAATTAATCGCTCTCGCACTTGATAGACTTGGACGTGACGCGTCAACACTTGTGACCGGGAGAACAACGATCGAAACAAATCATTCGCTCAGTTCGATAGAGGAATTTCTACACGAAATTGGACATAACATCGAAACCACGACAACTGACATTACGGAAATGCTTCAAACCATCGCCAACAAATGGAAATTCATTACAGGAGGCATCGTCATCCTCTTAGGAATCACCGTAATCACAGTTATCATAATCAAGACTCCTCACCACCACTCGACCAAGAACCCAAAAATTTCTATTGAACTACACCACGTTTCTCCCTCACCCACCACTTCACCCAATGCAACTACATCGACTCCAGTATCCACAACATATAACGAAATTTATACTCCTCTGATCATCCCCTACAGGAAAACAGGGACAACCAAAACCTAATTATGGAACACCTAACTCATCACCATTCAACTCCACTATTCATTATTCACTACTCAACTTCATTCATCTATTTGTTACCACTACATTACTTCATTATTCATTATTCATCTAATTGTTTATTTATCATTACATTTATCTCTTTTGACCTCATCAATCGACGTTCGTCACAATCGTCATGCAATATATTCCGAGCTCAGCAGATTTCTTTACAGATGTCAACACTCATTCAATGGTGGCATATTGGCTTAACACCCTACCAAAGACAACAAGCGAAGTTGATACGGGAGCGATCTCCTAAACGAGTAGATCATCACGGAAGACAGACATTCGAACGTATCAGAACGGCTGACTTGCTGATCAAGGGCGTCCCATATGTTCTCACGTATAAACGTTGCTACCGCCTACCCCACGTATACTTTGGACACACCGTTCGATTGTACAAAAATCCCCATGACAACAAACCAGCACGGTCGCGAGAAATTAAATCTTCCTCCGGCATGTCCCGTAAGTCGACTTCTTACACTGCTAAACCATTGCAATTGCAAGACATTTCATCTTCAGACATGTCACAGGAATCAACCCCTCGCTCTGTCAACTCGTCACTATTACAGGATGTCTCGTCTCCCTCTGAAAAATCCCCAGAATCAACACCCTCTGAAACATCCCCGAAATCGACTCCCTCTAAAACGTCCCCGAATTCAACTCCCTCTGCAAAATCATGGAGATCAACTTCCCGAACAGCCAACCCAGGCAACTCCAAGAACCGAGCTCAATTAACACCAAAAACTGCTCGATGGACTCCCCATACGTCCAGTTCTGAGAACTCCCTCACATCAACCCCTCGAACCCCGGAGTGGGGAAGTTGCAATTGTTCGGCAGAATCTAACTCACCCATTAGCTCGGAATCTGTAAGATCCGAACATTCTCGACCACGAACTCCCAAATGGCACTATTCCGAATCACCGACTGAAAACTGCACTGTCAAATCTAAAGTTGTAATACCCAAAAAGGCGCGACTTCATTCGCCCCCGGACCCTTGAGTCCGTTCTACGACAAGACCCCGTACATGCCAATCGCATTATTCGTGCCCATTCATTCAGAACACGTGTAAGCCATCACATTCGCTGTTCTGGGGAGTGTCGTGCAAAAGGTATGATTCACGCCGTCATAATTTTCGCACGAATATCGAAAAGATCGGAGAAGCTGATAAAGACGTCAGATGTGATAAAAGCCAGCTAAGAAGATTATAACCCAAACATCGCCCCAACCCTTGGGAAAGGGGTGGGATTCTTAGATAATCGAAACGTATAAAAGAGCGAGCTATTGTATACAGTTCATTCTGGGATTTCACCCAAACCACCGATATTCAGAGAGGCTTTCGCCTCACTATATATTCAGAGAGGCCTTCGCCTCACTATATATTCAGAGAGGCCATTGCCTCACTATATATTCAGAGAGGCCATTGCCTCACTATATATTCAGAGAGGCCATTGCCTCACTATATATTCGGGGAGATTAACCTCCCAATCCGAGGAAGTATTCGACGGACCGCCAGCACCGAGCTACCAGTACGACACGACGATCTACCTACGTTAACGTGATCAGTGATACTGATTGTTTGTTTATATTATATTGTATTGTATGAGGGAAGTAGTCTAGGTTCACTCATCCCTGGACCTGTATTCTCCACTGTAGCCACCCGACCTCCGTTGCATTACGTTACAACCATGTTCTGTGCTGTTGTTAACATTGAACTGACATTTCGTGGTGTTCGCTGGGGGAGCAACTTTTTGGCTAGGAGTGAGGACCTCTCGAAGAGCAGTTCGAGAGCTAATTACTTGGTGGAGAGAGGGGAGGGGGTTAGGGAGAAGGCGGAACCAGTCTAAAAGGTCAGGAAACAAAATTACCGAGGTTTTTACACCACAACGAACACTAGCTTTTCCATCGTTATATCACACAAATCGTATCCATCAAAAAAGGATCATGCGAAAGGAAGACGTTCAACCGATACAAGTTCGATTGATTATGAGTGATATCTACGATAATTAGAGGTGATCAGAACTTGTTTTCGATCAAACATATCTGATTGATGTTAACATAAATTTGGGCAGCTGTTTACGAAACGAACTGAGCAAATTCTTCCTAAACGAAATCGCCGAAAAATTATTTACGTCAAAGTTTAAAAATCAGTTTTGATTTTGAAAAAATTCTCATAACAAATTTCAGAGGGCTGAAACCAAAGCCGCAGCCGGAAATTTGAAAGGTGTAGAACTAGAACTGGATCCGAAGCCATTTTTTCGTGAGCTTGAGCTGACGGGTTAGAGACAGATTCAGTTAATACGATGAGCCGGAGCTGGTGATGGAACCGAAATTTATGAACTGCGAAGCCAAAGTTTAGTTTTTTCTCGGAATTGAGCATCACTGGTTATAAGTCTTTAGTAAAACTTTGATTGCAACGATGAAGACAGAGAAGAACAAATGTTGAACTAATAATGATGACAATTGGGCACTGATCCGCTTTTCCAATTCGCAACCTACCACACATCAGTTCATTCAATTGCACTTGACTAATTGAGGCCGTATGATACAACAATCGGATTCTTTGTCCTCTTACGATGAATCTCCACTCTCCTTCAGCGAAAAGTGTAAATGCCTTATGGCCATAACCCACAGTTTGAAGCAATCTGCGTTGCTAGGTTCGAAAAAATACTCCAAAAACTTCAACAATTTATATCACCCAAGGTACAAACAAAGATTAGGGGGTACTCGCAGAGATCGACCTCCAATTCTCCGCCTCTACGGCACCTTTCGTTCAAGAAATCCTCTCACGAGTGCACCCGTGGGCACTAAAAATTCTCCCGCATCCGCTATGCTTGCACTTTGGAGAATACAATTTAGTGAAGTTTTTTCATCCGAAATCCTTCTGAACACTGCATTGACAAAATGAATAGTGTATGCTGTCGAGTCGCTCAACACATGAATCATTCACTAATATCAAACGATAGCTTGAATGATAATGTTTTGGCGTTCAGTCTTGACCCCAATTAATACGCATTCCCTTAGGGGAGTTATCTTTCGAAAAACATCTCAACTTTGAGGGTTGGGTCGACAATTAATACGTTTGAATTAAACCTAATGTTATTGTAAATTTATCATTTTTATCCACTGCACTAATTATAAGTGATTCTTTGAATATGGAGCGCAACACGTAATTCGATGGCCTCATTTCGCTGACATCGATCGGTCACATCGCCGTCAAAACATTCATACAACCCAAATTTGATTATTGACTTAACCATTCTCATACTGATTCTGTTTTTCACTCGTTAAATTCATCCATTTTTATACTAATCAATTTTACTGAGTAGTTGTTACCTTTAAAATTTTTGCCACCAATTGGATTATATTTGTAAATGCTTTCGTTAGTTTCAGTTTTATTATCGTTCTCTTACAGACGCGAAGAACATCATTGGTTTTCTTCCTGATAGCATTCTTATCTTTTTAACATTCTCATCGTTTACCAAATCAATTCATGTAACTTGCACACGTTCTGTAATTAATTCCTTCGTAGTGCAAAAATGACTCACTTCGTTTTTCCTTGAACTCTTTTTCTGGTTTTAGCTAGTGAAGCCATTCAAATGTAGCACAAACATTCTTCATATTAACGTAAAGCATAACGAATAAGTGTCGTTTTGTTTATTGGGCAAAATGTATGAAACGCTCTCAATTTAATGACTAGTGCGACTGAAGGAGTTCCGTTTTCTCATAGATTCAATCAGACAGGTTCTTGATAACCATCATCAGAACGCTCCCTCTTCTCTGAATATCTCTCAATGCGTCCGAGAATTATGAATGTTTATATAGCCATTCACCTGTGATGAAAACGCATTACCAGTCGAATGTGGTATCGAATTAATATCTCATACTTAACAGATTTCATTCCCGGTACAAGTGCATCCTTAGTGGGGAACTGTGAGGGTGCGCACGCGCGCAGTGGCCATGAACCCAACCAGTTGCCAACACACTGCAGACGTAGCCATAACACGAATGTGAAGTTAGGCCGAAGCTCAGCCTAAGCATAGCCTCAGCTTCAGCCTCAGCCTAAGTGTGAGACTGAGGCTTCGCTTAGTCTAGGGCTGAATATAGCCTCAGCCTGTGTAAGGAGAGCTTAGACATGAGCTGTTTTAGAGGGCAACCACGAGGCCACGCTTAATGTGCATCACCATTATAGTGCTATTGCGCTTGCGCATCCTCACTGTTCCCCACTAAGAATGCACTAGTGCCTCATTCCCTTTCCTTTTGAATCACAACTAATATCAACTGATCACAACGTGATCATAACTTCCCAGCAACTCAATCATTGTTATTTTGTGTATTTCTTACAGTTTAAATAGCAATTACAACTCATTACAAGTTATGCCTCCCTGTAATCATAATTACCACATAACAATATGAGCATAAGGAATCATCCGGTTTCATTGAAGTCTAACTTTAATTATTTATTTGGCAAGCATTAGAGGTGTAGATTACTCTCCCATATTGCCCATTCTATTTTATGACATCAATTTCATGATATTTGTGCACTAAAGTTTGCTATGCGCGTCACAATAGTTTGAAGGAATTACGTTAGTTGAAATCGCTCTCTGAACTTTATTCATATTCCAATGCAAATGTTTGCTTTATAGTTGCATTGCAACATTGAACTTCGGTTATTTGACCCATTTCAGTTGGCAAATAACTTAAGACAATTAATTCCTAGAATAGTAGAGGACTGTTTCTAGAATAGAAACAACATTTTACCACTTTCACGTGAATAATCCGTTACTTATGATGACATCATATGCTAGAACTCATATACGATGACGAACGGAAGAAAAAGAACAGTGATGACATGACGTAAGAAGAAGCAAGAATGATGACATTAAACATTTGCTTCACGAAAAACGAAATTCAAGGTGGCGCTATCATATGATAATTCATCGATTTACTGCCACCTGGATGGTAAAGAACAAATATCACTGAACAAGAATAAACTGGGAATGATTGAGATGCAATCAAGGACTAGTAAAATACCAAACTTGCTGGATGCAAATGCTGCATTATTAATTCCCAAAACTCGAGATACTTCCAAAGAGGAGCCCCGATACTGGGATCAGGGCTCAAAAGTCGAGATCGCGGGCAAACACCAAGTCATACACCCTTTCGATATTCATCACATTCAATAACAAGCTCTTTGCGTTTGTGATAGAAACGTTTACGTTGAAACAAACAGTAATATCTCCGTAAAACTTGTTACTTGTTACTGCTAATTACAAGACAAAATTGCTTAATTAACAAACAACATTGCAGTGATTAAACGACAGCTCGCCATCGTTAAAGGAGGATATCATGAAGTGGTCTTCAATAGCCATCCTTTTGGTATTTTATGGATTCAGTAAAGATTTCAAACCCGGAGAACCGTTCCTCTTCAAATACCAAGCCGAATTTCTTAATTTAACCGAACATCAGCTGAATGGTGAAGTGCGTTTAAAAACTTTTCCGTCGACTCACAATATTTCATTTTGTTCCTCAAGGTGCTAGAAATTTTCCTCCATTGTGCAATATCATCCCGAGAGTTCAGTCCAGGAATGACTTCTAGGAGAATTTCCTTGGCAGTTAGGAGTAAGTAAAGTGTAGTATTATTGGAAAACAAATTCGAGGATCGTACTGTGCAACTTTCTTTCAAATTAAACAAAGTTTTTCTATGATAAGGAACAATATTCCAAATTATTTTAAAACATTATTTCGTTCGGATGTAGATTTCGATTGGTTCATTGAGTACTTTTGATGCTTATCATATTACTGAAATGCGTATCTGATGAACGTTTGCAGATTTATCCATATTGGACGTACTTTTATTTGTTTTCTCTCATTCCAATATTTCTACTAACCGATATTTTACTTTATAAACCAATTTTGATACTCGAAAGCATCGGATATATGGTGTTCAGGTCAGCTGATCCGAAGCTTATAGTTGCATTTTGATCTCAACAATTTACAAATATCTTCTCTACAGTGTTTGGTTTGAGAGATTTTTTCGATGTGCTTCAAAAGTCCGCGCGAATTGAATTGGTTTGCTGCACTTAACGATGAATTGGTTTGCAGTGTAACGGTGTTATAACAGTGCCATAAAAATTATTAGAAAAACAGAATGAAGTTATGAATTAAATAATAATCTTGTTTCATGTACTGATCCATGAAAAGTACCATCTGATGCTTCGTAATACTTGATAGGGGTTTTTTAAATGTAAAGTACTGTGATATGGGGAATGAAATACTACTTGGCGTTTTGGCTTTGGTTCATTAACTATGAGAAAAGTACGTGCATTCCGGACCATATCTGTGCCTCACTGAAGCAAAGAATTAATTCATTACGGCGGTTAATCACGTTGGTGATTTAAAAATCTTAATCGACGAAAAAGTTTACTAATTCAATTATTTTATCAATGAAAAACTCTCATTTCAGATTAACGCTAGTTTTCGGGCATGGAGTTTTTTCACAGCAAGTTGGAATGGCATCTTATGGTATCGCTTCAGCCGCTGAGATTGCCTTTTACTCGTATATTTACGCAAAAGTTGATAAAAGCGAATTTAAAAAGTGAGTGTCAGCCCTGAATTTCTGTTCTCTACAAATACCTTGTGCACGAGAGAAATCCCACGATTAGCATCAGCGCATCAGGTTCGAGAACAACAGCAACTGCGAGACAACCTTTCTGGTTTTTGGATCCGAAAACGCAACTCGAATCATCAATGCGTTCTAAAAGTAAGAATATTCTAAGAGAATCTTAAAAAATATTATTCAGATTAACATCATGGACTCGTGCAGCCACAATGGTAGGGCGAACTTTTGGTTATTTATTGAGTCAATTCATAATAATAACACATCTCGGCAACTATTTTACCATCAACGAAATATCGCTCTGCATCACCCATATTCGTCTTCGTATTCGGTCTTTGCTTTCCTCGCGTTCACTGGAAACAACTTGTTCAACGGATGATCGACAATGGAAGTATGTTCAAATTCAAATCATATCGACTGATGATAACAAAAAAGAATTAATTGCCCACGTATGCGGTAGCATACCGATTTATTCATACAGTTCCATCATATTTAATAATATCCCGTTCATATGTTTTAGCAAAAGATAGTTTCGTTGCCCCAACAACCTATTTGAACTATGTAAAATATCGACTGCGAAAAAATTCATTCGGATGCGGTGAAAATTTATTCCGTTGGATTCATAAGAAAATGGTCATTATGGTGGGCTATGACCACATGTATGTCATTGCAGGTAATTATTCTTATATCATTTGCATTTAAGTCATTGCTTATTCTATCATATGTGAATAACTAACTTCGATGGTTTTTCGGTAAATATTCGGCGAAATACTTTAGGACTGGAAATATTCGAACAATGAGAAATTTCAGATAAGCGCATATGCTCAATCGCTGTTCGCAGAAGTGCAGCATGAAGAGTTGGCGTTGAATGGCTTCGCGGACGCCATTTATACAGCTTCTGGTAATGATTGTTTAAAATTGTCGTTAATTCTGCTCTATCATCTCGATTCAAGCTGCGAGTCAACAGCCAGCATACGAATGACTGACGAGTTATCTCGTAATAAATTTTTTTCCAGCTCAATTTTTTCAGCTACAATCGCAATTCTCATAATGAATAAAGTGCAAATAAGTTGGGATAAATGGGGTGAAGCAGCACTGGTGCTTATATCTGCAATTGATTGCGCGTTATTGTTGCTGTTTAGTAGGGCGCAATCCATTTATCTAATGTATGCTTGTTACATTTGCTACAGAACACTCTACCAACTTATGATTACCATCGCACAGTAAGCGATTTTCCTAATCTTATCACTTATGACCGTAAGCGGCTGATAAATTCACTATTCCGTAACTAAAAGAAATCTCTAGACGAATTTTCTCGCTGTGTCATCGGAATCAAAATGCTGAATTCAACTGCCAATTGTTATAATTTATCCGTGGTGATTGGGGAGCTGTGTTAAATTCGGTGTTTCCCAGACTTTTTCATTAGTTTCAAACTGTTTCAGGTGAATTAGTGTATTTATATGTTAGTGTATTTTAGATGGAATCTAGCACGCAAGATGGTCTGTGAAAGTTACGGTTTAGTGTTCGGGTTCAATTCATTCATTGCTCTCATTCTACAGTCCGTACTCACATCGATTGTGGTCGATAAACGTGGGCTTGGCATGAATATTCGTTCACAGGTAAAACCCGAGTTTGATCTCTCCTCGTTGTTGCAATACATCAGATGTTGAACAGTGAAAAAGGAGAGAGTTAAACAGATAGATCATTGCCGATCATTTTTCTGATAATAAAGGTATGACAGCAGATCATTTAAAATGATGTGGATCATCCATTATATCATTTATGGAGAATGCACACAATCACCAAATACCGTTTCAATGCGCTCAGAAGCACCTACGTTGGAGTATTGACATGTTTATTCATTAAAAAATAACATTAGTATTATTGAACAATGAAGGCTAAATGTGGCATGCTGACCTAAACTCCTCAAAACCTCCTCAAATATTGTAACTTGTAAGAAATGACAATTTCATCAAGTGATCACTTGATAATGTTTCAGTTCCTCGTCTACGGTGCATATCACGCCGTGGTAGCAGTTATATTCCTCTGCTCAATAACTTATAACGCTGTTGACATACTGCTGTATCGTGCACGCATAAATAACGAATTGGAAGGAAGTATCAAGCCGAAGACGTTCGTCAATGAGCCTAGTGTGGCAACCATTAAGGCGACAGCTGAGGATATGGCCATCTAGAAAATTTCAGATCCATCCGATCACAAAATGTTCGATTCCAGCAGTGAGAAGACGTTGTCAATACTGGAAAATGAGCTCACGTTTTCACCAAAAATTATTTCCTCAGATTGACCACACGACAATTGTTTACATGAGAAGTTTCATCGCAGTTAAACAAATGGAGTGATATCCTCGGAGTTATTCACATTGTAGACCACTTCCGTGAACAGAAATTCACTGAATAAAGATTCAAAAAGCTCAGTTCCTAAGAACGAAATATGACGAAGTTCGCAACCATCTTTCACGTCGGAGTAAATGTTTAATACACTTAATTTCTATTTGCTATCCATTCTGAGCGCCTCTGATAGACAAGAGCCATCCCAGGTTTACTTATAAAAAGTCCTCCTTTGATCGTCCTTCGCATAGATAACAAGACTACTTGTGGTTGCAGACGGTAACTACTTACCAGTAATGTTCGGCTTTATCTTTTTTGGCTTTCCTATCTTATTTATTTTAATCCGCATGGCGATTATTGTCTTTCGAGGAATTTCCTTAATTTTATCGCATACTGACCAGCATATAAACATAGAAAACAGCAGCAATTTTCCGAAAATTCACGACGCTATGTTACCTCTTAAGAAGGAAATTTCTCGGCAAATACACGTAAGACTGATTACGACAAATTCTTCGTAGACTACTGCACCGACCGTTCTCAAATCGAGAAAAATTTTGCATTTTTTTGAGAACAAGTAATGTTTTCAACGTCTTTGACAATGATAAAATTTACCTCGTTATTCAACACATATTAGATTATTTGTGTTCGTCGCCGCTTCATCGATATTTTATGTAACATATCTTCATCATTGTACTGCGAACAATGAGTCGCATCACTCATTTCCGCAAAATTTAATTGAGTGATAAAATATTGGAAGAAATGCCTCATATTGCAATTAAAACATTCACTGCATCGGTTAAATCATAACTAATTGAGGGGTAAAATTAAGATTTCATTACGGGAAAGATATTAATACAACACATTCAGAAACGAATAGAGACGCTGTGCGAAGCAGTACAGTATTATCGTGCAAATATGGAACATGAATGAAACTCTGTTTTGCACACTTATAATGATATGATTGAGGAACCAAACATGTTCCTCTTGGGTAATACAGCATATGATAAAAGAAAATGAAGGCCTTTCCAAATAGCAAAGCAACTAGGCCTGATCAGATTCGAACTCACGCGGGGAAACCAAAATGGATTAGCAACCCATCCCCTTAACCACTCGGCAACCTGATCTGGCAACCAATAAGAATATTGCTCACTCTGAGATTTGGAATGATATGCTCCCGGAATAGAACATGTTTCTCTTGGAGAATATAGCATGTGATTTAGGAAAATGAATGCCTTCCCGACTAGCAAAACATTTCGATCAGGATGAGATTCGAACTCACGCGGGGAAACCTCAATGGATTAGCAGTCCATCGCCTTAACCACTCGGCCGCCTGATCTGACAACCAATTGGAATATTGCTCACTTTGAGATTTGGAATGATATGCTCCCAGAATAGAACATGTTTCTCTTGGAGAATATAGCATATGATTTAGGAAAATGAATGCCTTCCCGACTAGCAAAACATTTCGATCAGGATGAGATTCGAACTCACGCGGGGAAACCCCAATGGATTAGCAGTCCATCGCCTTAACCACTCGGCCACCTGATCTGACAACCAATTGGAATATTGCTCACTCTGAGATTTGGAATGATATGCTCCCAGAATAGAACATCTTTCTCTTGCATAATATAGCATATGATTAAGGAAAATGAATGACTTCCCGACTAGCAAAACAATTCGATCAGGATGAGATTCGAACTCACGCGGGGAAACCCCAATGGATTAGCAGTCCATCGCCTTAACCACTCGGCCACCTGATCTGACAACCAATTGGAATATTCCTCACTCTGAGATTTGGAATGATATGCTCCCGGAATAGAACATGTTTCTCTTGGAGAATATAGCATATGATTTAGGAAAATGAATGCCTTCCCGACTAGCAAAACATTTCGATCAGGATGAGATTCGAACTCACGCGGGGAAACCCCAATGGATTAGCAGTCCATCGCCTTAACCACTCGGCCACCTGATCTGACAACCAATTGGAATATTCCTCACTCTGAGATTTGGAATGATATGCTCCCGGAATAGAACATGTTTCTCTTGGAGAATATAGCATATGATTTAGGAAAATGAATGCCTTCCCGACTAGCAAAACATTTCGATCAGGATGAGATTCGAACTCACGCGGGGAAACCCCAATGGATTAGCAGTCCATCGCCTTAACCACTCGGCCACCTGATCTGACAACCCATTGGAATATTCCTCACTCTGAGATTTGGAATGATATGCTCCCGAAATAGAACATGTTTCTCTTGGAGAATATAGCATATGATTTAGGAAAATGAATGCCTTCCCGACTAGCAAAACATTTCGATCAGGATGAGATTCGAACTCACGCGGGGAAACCCCAATGGATTAGCAGTCCATCGCCTTAACCACTCGGCCACCTGATCTGACAACCAATTGGAATATTCCTCACTCTGAGATTTGGAATGATATGCTCCCAGAATAGAACATCTTTCTCTTGCATAATATAGCATATGATTAAGGAAAATGAATGACTTCCCGACTAGCAAAACAATTCGATCAGGATGAGATTCGAACTCACGCGGGGAAACCCCAATGGATTAGCAGTCCATCGCCTTAACCACTCGGCCACCTGATCTGACAACCAATTGGAATATTCCTCACTCTGAGATTTGGAATGATATGCTCCCGGAATAGAACATGTTTCTCTTGGAGAATATAGCATATGATTTAGGAAAATGAATGCCTTCCCGACTACCAAAACCTTCCGGTCAGGATATAGCATATGATTTAGGAAAATGAATGCCTTCCCGACTAGCAAAACAATTCGATCAGGATGAGATTCGAACTCACGCGGGGAAACCCCAATGGATTAGCAGTCCATCGCCTTAACCACTCGGCCACCTGATCTGACAACCAATTGGAATATTCCTCACTCTGAGATTTGGAATGATATGCTCCCGGAATAGAACATGTTTCTCTTGGAGAATATAGCATATGATTTAGGAAAATGAATGCCTTCCCGACTAGCAAAACATTTCGATCAGGATGAGATTCGAACTCACGCGGGGAAACCCCAATGGATTAGCAGTCCATCGCCTTAACCACTCGGCCACCTGATCTGACAACCAATTGGAATATTCCTCACTCTGAGATTTGGAATGATATGCTCCCGGAATAGAACATGTTTCTCTTGGAGAATATAGCATATGATTTAGGAAAATGAATGCCTTCCCGACTAGCAAAACATTTCGATCAGGATGAGATTCGAACTCACGCGGGGAAACCCCAATGGATTAGCAGTCCATCGCCTTAACCACTCGGCCACCTGATCTGACAACCAATCGGAACATTGCTCACTCTGAGATTTGGAATGATATGCTCCCAGAATAGAACATCTTTCTCTTGCATAATATAGCATATGATTAAGGAAAATGAATGACTTCCCGACTAGCAAATCAATTCGATCAGGATGAGATTCGAACTCACGCGGGGAAACCCCAATGGATTAGCAGTCCATCGCCTTAACCACTCGGCCACCTGATCTGACAACCCATTGGAATATTCCTCACTCTGAGATTTGGAATGATATGCTCCCGAAATAGAACATGTTTCTCTTGGAGAATATAGCATATGATTTAGGAAAATGAATGCCTTCCCGACTAGCAAAACATTTCGATCAGGATGAGATTCGAACTCACGCGGGGAAACCCCAATGGATTAGCAGTCCATCGCCTTAACCACTCGGCCACCTGATCTGACAACCAATTGGAATATTCCTCACTCTGAGATTTGGAATGATATGCTCCCGGAATAGAACATGTTTCTCTTGGAGAATATAGCATATGATTTAGGAAAATGAATGCCTTCCCGACTACCAAAACCTTCCGGTCAGGATATAGCATATGATTTAGGAAAATGAATGCCTTCCCGACTAGCAAAACAATTCGATCAGGATGAGATTCGAACTCACGCGGGGAAACCCCAATGGATTAGCAGTCCATCGCCTTAACCACTCGGCCACCTGATCTGACAACCAATTGGAATATTCCTCACTCTGAGATTTGGAATGATATGCTCCCGGAATAGAACATGTTTCTCTTGGAGAATATAGCATATGATTTAGGAAAATGAATGCCTTCCCGACTAGCAAAACATTTCGATCAGGATGAGATTCGAACTCACGCGGGGAAACCCCAATGGATTAGCAGTCCATCGCCTTAACCACTCGGCCACCTGATCTGACAACCAATTGGAATATTCCTCACTCTGAGATTTGGAATGATATGCTCCCGGAATAGAACATGTTTCTCTTGGAGAATATAGCATATGATTTAGGAAAATGAATGCCTTCCCGACTAGCAAAACATTTCGATCAGGATGAGATTCGAACTCACGCGGGGAAACCCCAATGGATTAGCAGTCCATCGCCTTAACCACTCGGCCACCTGATCTGACAACCAATCGGAACATTGCTCACTCTGAGATTTGGAATGATATGCTCCCAGAATAGAACATCTTTCTCTTGGATAATATAGCATATGATTAAGGAAAATGAATGCCTTCCCGACTAGCAAAACAATTCGATCAGGATGAGATTCGAACTCACGCGGGGAAACCCCAATGGATTAGCAGTCCATCGCCTTAACCACTCGGCCACCTGATCTGACAACCAATCGGAACATTGCTCACTCTGAGATTTGGAATGATATGCTCCCGGAATAGAACATGTTTCTCTTGGAGAATATAGCATATGATTTAGGAAAATGAATGCCTTCCCGACTAGCAAAACATTTCGATCAGGATGAGATTCGAACTCACGCGGGGAAACCCCAATGGATTAGCAGTCCATCGCCTTAACCACTCGGCCACCTGATCTGACAACCCATTGGAATATTCCTCACTCTGAGATTTGGAATGATATGCTCCCGGAATAGAACATGTTTCTCTTGGAGAATATAGCATATGATTTAGGAAAATGAATGCCTTCCCGACTAGCAAAACATTTCGATCAGGATGAGATTCGAACTCACGCGGGGAAACCCCAATGGATTAGCAGTCCATCGCCTTAACCACTCGGCCACCTGATCTGACAACCAATTGGAATATTCCTCACTCTGAGATTTGGAATGATATGCTCCCGGAATAGAACATGTTTCTCTTGGAGAATATAGCATATGATTTAGGAAAATGAATGCCTTCCCGACTAGCAAAACAATTCGATCAGGATGAGATTCGAACTCACGCGGGGAAACCCCAATGGATTAGCAGTCCATCGCCTTAACCGCTCGGCCACCTGATCTGACAACCAATTGGAATATTCCTCACTCTGAGATTTGGAATGATATGCTCCCGGAATAGAACATGTTTCTCTTGGAGAATATAGCATATGATTTAGGAAAATGAATGCCTTCCCGACTAGCAAAACATTTCGATCAGGATGAGATTCGAACTCACGCGGGGAAACCCCAATGGATTAGCAGTCCATCGCCTTAACCACTCGGCCACCTGATCTGACAACCAATTGGAATATTCCTCACTCTGAGATTTGGAATGATATGCTCCCGGAATAGAACATGTTTCTCTTGGAGAATATAGCATATGATTTAGGAAAATGAATGCCTTCCCGACTAGCAAAACATTTCGATCAGGATGAGATTCGAACTCACGCGGGGAAACCCCAATGGATTAGCAGTCCATCGCCTTAACCACTCGGCCACCTGATCTGACAACCAATTGGAATATTCCTCACTCTGAGATTTGGAATGATATGCTCCCGGAATAGAACATGTTTCTCTTGGAGAATATAGCATATGATTTAGGAAAATGAATGCCTTCCCGACTAGCAAAACAATTCGATCAGGATGAGATTCGAACTCACGCGGGGAAACCCCAATGGATTAGCAGTCCATCGCCTTAACCACTCGGCCACCTGATCTGACAACCAATCGGAACATTGCTCACTCTGAGATTTGGAATGATATGCTCCCGGAATAGAACATGTTTCTCTTGGAGAATATAGCATATGATTTAGGAAAATGAATGCCTTCCCGACTAGCAAAACATTTCGATCAGGATGAGATTCGAACTCACGCGGGGAAACCCCAATGGATTAGCAGTCCATCGCCTTAACCACTCGGCCACCTGATCTGACAACCCATTGGAATATTCCTCACTCTGAGATTTGGAATGATATGCTCCCGAAATAGAACATGTTTCTCTTGGAGAATATAGCATATGATTTAGGAAAATGAATGCCTTCCCGACTAGCAAAACATTTCGATCAGGATGAGATTCGAACTCACGCGGGGAAACCCCAATGGATTAGCAGTCCATCGCCTTAACCACTCGGCCACCTGATCTGACAACCAATCGGAACATTGCTCACTCTGAGATTTGGAATGATATGCTCCCAGAATAGAACATCTTTCTCTTGGATAATATAGCATATGATTAAGGAAAATGAATGACTTCCCGACTAGCAAAACATTCCGATCAGGATGAGAATCGAACTCACGCGGGGAAACCCCAATGGATTAGCAGTCCATCGCCTTAACCACTCGGCCACCTGATCTGACAACCAATCGGAACATTCCTCACTCTGAGATTTGGAATGATATGCTCCCGGAATAGAACATGTTTCTCTTGGAGAATATAGCATATGATTTAGGAAAATGAATGCCTTCCCGACTAGCAAAACATTTCGATCAGGATGAGATTCGAACTCACGCGGGGAAACCCCAATGGATTAGCAGTCCATCGCCTTAACCACTCGGCCACCTGATCTGACAACCCATTGGAATATTCCTCACTCTGAGATTTGGAATGATATGCTCCCGAAATAGAACATGTTTCTCTTGGAGAATATAGCATATGATTTAGGAAAATGAATGCCTTCCCGACTAGCAAAACATTTCGATCAGGATGAGATTCGAACTCACGCGGGGAAACCCCAATGGATTAGCAGTCCATCGCCTTAACCACTCGGCCACCTGATCTGACAACCAATTGGAATATTCCTCACTCTGAGATTTGGAATGATATGCTCCCGGAATAGAACATGTTTCTCTTGGAGAATATAGCATATGATTTAGGAAAATGAATGCCTTCCCGACTAGCAAAACAATTCGATCAGGATGAGATTCGAACTCACGCGGGGAAACCCCAATGGATTAGCAGTCCATCGCCTTAACCGCTCGGCCACCTGATCTGACAACCAATTGGAATATTCCTCACTCTGAGATTTGGAATGATATGCTCCCGGAATAGAACATGTTTCTCTTGGAGAATATAGCATATGATTTAGGAAAATGAATGCCTTCCCGACTAGCAAAACATTTCGATCAGGATGAGATTCGAACTCACGCGGGGAAACCCCAATGGATTAGCAGTCCATCGCCTTAACCACTCGGCCACCTGATCTGACAACCAATTGGAATATTCCTCACTCTGAGATTTGGAATGATATGCTCCCGAAATAGAACATGTTTCTCTTGGAGAATATAGCATATGATTTAGGAAAATGAATGCCTTCCCGACTAGCAAAACATTTCGATCAGGATGAGATTCGAACTCACGCGGGGAAACCCCAATGGATTAGCAGTCCATCGCCTTAACCACTCGGCCACCTGATCTGACAACCAATTGGAATATTCCTCACTCTGAGATTTGGAATGATATGCTCCCGGAATAGAACATGTTTCTCTTGGAGAATATAGCATATGATTTAGGAAAATGAATGCCTTCCCGACTAGCAAAACAATTCGATCAGGATGAGATTCGAACTCACGCGGGGAAACCCCAATGGATTAGCAGTCCATCGCCTTAACCACTCGGCCACCTGATCTGACAACCAATTGGAATATTCCTCACTCTGAGATTTGGAATGATATGCTCCCGGAATAGAACATGTTTCTCTTGGAGAATATAGCATATGATTTAGGAAAATGAATGCCTTCCCGACTAGCAAAACAATTCGATCAGGATGAGATTCGAACTCACGCGGGGAAACCCCAATGGATTAGCAGTCCATCGCCTTAACCGCTCGGCCACCTGATCTGACAACCAATTGGAATATTCCTCACTCTGAGATTTGGAATGATATGCTCCCGGAATAGAACATGTTTCTCTTGGAGAATATAGCATATGATTTAGGAAAATGAATGCCTTCCCGACTAGCAAAACAATTCCGATCAGGATGAGATTCGAACTCACGCGGGGAAACCCCAATGGATTAGCAGTCCATCGCCTTAACCACTCGGCCACCTGATCTGACAACCAATTGGAATATTCCTCACTCTGAGATTTGGAATGATATGCTCCCGGAATAGAACATGTTTCTCTTGGAGAATATAGCATATGATTTAGGAAAATGAATGCCTTCCCGACTAGCAAAACAATTCGATCAGGATGAGATTCGAACTCACGCGGGGAAACCCCAATGGATTAGCAGTCCATCGCCTTAACCACTCGGCCACCTGATCTGACAACCAATTGGAATATTCCTCACTCTGAGATTTGGAATGATATGCTCCCGGAATAGAACATGTTTCTCTTGGAGAATATAGCATATGATTTAGGAAAATGAATGCCTTCCCGACTAGCAAAACAATTCGATCAGGATGAGATTCGAACTCACGCGGGGAAACCCCAATGGATTAGCAGTCCATCGCCTTAACCGCTCGGCCACCTGATCTGACAACCAATTGGAATATTCCTCACTCTGAGATTTGGAATGATATGCTCCCGGAATAGAACATGTTTCTCTTGGAGAATATAGCATATGATTTAGGAAAATGAATGCCTTCCCGACTAGCAAAACATTTCGATCAGGATGAGATTCGAACTCACGCGGGGAAACCCCAATGGATTAGCAGTCCATCGCCTTAACCACTCGGCCACCTGATCTGACAACCAATTGGAATATTCCTCACTCTGAGATTTGGAATGATATGCTCCCGGAATAGAACATGTTTCTCTTGGAGAATATAGCATATGATTTAGGAAAATGAATGCCTTCCCGACTAGCAAAACAATTCGATCAGGATGAGATTCGAACTCACGCGGGGAAACCCCAATGGATTAGCAGTCCATCGCCTTAACCACTCGGCCACCTGATCTGACAACCAATTGGAATATTCCTCACTCTGAGATTTGGAATGATATGCTCCCGGAATAGAACATGTTTCTCTTGGAGAATATAGCATATGATTTAGGAAAATGAATGCCTTCCCGACTAGCAAAACAATTCGATCAGGATGAGATTCGAACTCACGCGGGGAAACCCCAATGGATTAGCAGTCCATCGCCTTAACCGCTCGGCCACTTGATCTGACAACCGATTGAAATATTCCTCACTCTGAGATTTGGAATGATATGCTCCCGGAATAGAACATGTTTCTCTTGGAGAATATAGCATATGATTTAGGAAGATGAATGTCTTCGCGACTAGCAAAACATTTCGATCAGGATGAGATTCGAACTCACGCGGGGAAACCCCAATGGATTAGCAGTCCATCGCCTTAACCACTCGGCCACCTGATCTGACAACCAATCGGAACATTGCTCACTCTGAGATTTGGAATGATATGCTCCCAGAATAGAACATCTTTCTCTTGCATAATATAGCATATGATTAAGGAAAATGAATGACTTCCCGACTAGCAAAACATTCCGATCAGGATGAGATTCGAACTCACGCGGGGAAACCCCAATGGATTAGCAGTCCATCGCCTTAACCACTCGGCCACCTGATCTGACAACCAATCGGAACATTGCTCACTCTGAGATTTGGAATGATATGCTCCCAGAATAGAACATGTTTCTCTTGGAGAATATAGCATATGATTTAGGAAAATGAATGCCTTCCCGACTAGCAAAACAATTCGATCAGGATGAGATTCGA
>JAPYMA010002951.1:0-19919 GCA_035041965.1 Anisakis pegreffii
CTTGAACTGATCTGACTTAGGCATGCGATTCAGAGAAGTGTTAGTGGTCTATGCACAGTTCGACTGCAGTTAACTAGTGAGCTCACAGCTGAGGAACAAGCTCTCAGAGCTGATCGCTCCTAAGAGATAGATTAACGCCTAAGAGAATATTTGTTTACTTTTTGTGGCAGGAACAGTGGCATGTGTTGACAATAGCTACACTGGCATATCAAATGAAGAAAATATTCCCTAAAAATTGAGTTTCACTAACGTAGGGTATGAATCGCCTTATGAAGCTAGCGGTAGGTCTGGAAAGTTCGCCTGGACCACTCATCTTGTAGAGTCGAGTCACTGACTGGTGACTCGAAGTCTCAGGTGTTTGTGGTTACTCGCCGAAGCTTATCTATTAGCTAGTGTCATGACGGCATTCATACAATTCTATGAAGATATCCTTATGTCCCTTGCCAGTGTAGTTATCATTCATCACTTGTGCTACTAAGATACTCGATAACCTCATACAATCCACTCGAATGGTCTAAAGTTATCGCATTGAAAATACCGTGTTAGGTAGTTTCTGGGAGAGCTATCATCAGGTGTTGATAATGGCTGTACTGGCATATCAAATGAAGAAAATATTCCCTAAAAATTGAGTTTCACTAACGTAGGGTATGAATCGCCTTATGAAGCTAGCGGTAGGTCTGGAAAGTTCGCCTGGACCACTCATCCTGTAGAGTCGAGTCACTGACTGGTGACTCGAAGTCTCAGGTGTTTGTGGTTACTCGCCGAAGCTTATCTATTAGCTAGTGTCATGACGGCATTCATACAATTCTATGATGATATCCTTATGTCCCTTGCCAGTGTAGTTATCATTCATCACTTGTGCTACTGAGATACTCGATAACCTCATACAATCCACTCGAATGGTCTAAAGTTATCGCATTGAAAATATCGTATTAGTTAGTTTCTGGGAGAGCTATCATCAGGTGTTGATAATGGCTGTACTGGCATATCAAATGAAGAAAATATTCCCTAAAAATTGAGTTTCACTAACGTAGGGTATGAATCGCCTTATGAAGCTAGCGGTAGGTCTGGAAAGTTCGCCTGGACCACTCATCTTGTAGAGTCGAGTCACTGACTGGTTACTCGAAGTCTCAGGTGTTTGTGGTTACTCGCCGAAGCTTATCTATTAGCTAGTGTCATGACGGCATTCATACAATTCTATGAAGATATCCTTATGTCCCTTGCCAGTGCAGTTATTGTCTGTCATTAGTGGTGATAAGTATGTTTGATAAGTCATCGCTTCTGTTATGAATAACTGACCAGTTTCGAGAGCTTGTATCATGGGCTATGATTGAAGTGGATGAGTGTAGTTTGATCTGTGCATATAGGTTAGAATTTTCTCTTGGCTGCTAGCACAATGTCTTCTCAGGGATGGAATGTGTCGATGTGTAGGTTATAAAGATAATTAGTGTTTTTGAAGTAGCGTTTTCGGGGCAACAACATGAAATTTTCTCAAGCTTAATGGTTCGAGCACCCAGTTGATAACATAGGTACCTGAAATCCAGGTGGTGTTCCTCGGATTGCTCTTATACCTTTTGGAGGAAGCAAGATCTGAGTCAAGCTTCACTTAGCATTTGCATGACTTGAACTCAAATTACTTTTGAGTTGAACTGCAACGATGGCAGCTGACTTGATTCGATTCCGTTTTCAAATTATTCAGTTAGAATTTATCCGTGTTATCCTGTTTCGAATTGTCCGATTGGATATGGGCATTGAAATTTCGTGTTTATGTGAATATTTGTTTGATTGTCCCCTTGCTGTTGTTGTTGTTTTTGTAATTACTTCGCGTTGTTATTATGTGATTGTTTCGTGCGATCATCACCGTGCTCATCCCGTTGTTGATCGTTATCGTGTTTTTGATGCTGTCACGCCAGGCATAATGAAGGGAAGCATTGCTACGCATAGTTTGGCGGCATTCCATGAGTGAGGTGCAAAGTGCATAGGCGGCATGCTGGACGTCCCCGGGTACAATTCGATGGCGCATGTCAGGGACAGGCTCGAGTTTAATGCTCTTGCATGGAAGTAAGCTCAAAACTTTGCCGATATTGGGATAAATTTGAAAATACCAGTGGTGCGTGACGTGACAGCTGCATAAATGTTTTTCCACGTGTTACCACACATTATACAAGCTATCGGCATCTTCAGTTTTAACGAGTTTAGAATTGTTATGACGGCAGCTATTGTAATTTAGTGCCAGTAAGTTTATGGGAATTCAACTGCTGTATAGGTTGTGGTTTTACCTCGATTGTTTGCATCGTAGTTAGGAAAGAAAAACTTGAAACTGGAAGGGTTTTCGAGTTATGGATTTGAGAAGCAATTTTGAAAATGTACTAGTGCAAATTACTGTTAGAGATAAAATAAAACATATCTAATCATAGATCAGGAACATCTCATGAGAAGATCGTTACACATATCTTAGGGCATAGTGAAAGAGTCTGAAACAGTGATTTAGATTGTTTCAAAAAACATGATGGTATGACACTCGATTAGGATGGTGGATTCGCTTGAAAGGAAAAAGGGTTATGTAAAACTATTCTTCAAACGACGTTAGCACAGAGTAGGGATGGAGGAGCAACAAGGGATAAAGCATTTATAGTGTGACTAGGGTGTTAGGGTGAATCAATGCTAGGGTGAATCCCACGATGAGATCAGGAGGCTTGAATGGTCAGGAGTGTTTAACAGCTAGGGGTTTGCACAGAAAAAGCTGCCGTCTATGACTTCTGCTCAATTTTTCCGTTGTGTACAGTGTGTCATCGAAAAAACCTCGGTTACTCCTCGGACATCGTAGGAGAGGTTACGTATCAAAATCTTGCATTGTATCTGGTTTACCGATTTACTGATTCGAGAATTGCAAGGAAATGAGCGATTACTCTTGCAAATATCATAACAAATCGGTTGGTCTCAGTGGTGTTTACAGGGAGGTTGTTTTCTTACAATTAGATATAAATTGAATAAATTTAAGGTTGATCAGAATCACGTTGATTATTTGTTATTACAAGGTGATACTAGCAGTGGACAGTGATACTAGTAGTGGACGGTTTGATGCAACGATTTCATTCGCTGATTGCTGTTCAGCGTCTCATTGAAATTCTCATCATTAGTATTATCATTGGTGCTGGCTACTAAAAGTGGATGGGGTCAAAATGACGAGAAATTTATGAATGCATGTGCGTAGTTTAGATGACCTTTCTTTAGCTTGTAAGCACAACAAGGCTTGCATGTTGTGATCTAACACCCACAACATAAGATTAAATCAAATAATAAATTAGCATGGATCACTCCTCGTCACTTAAAAACGGATAAATGTGTGTGACCGTTTCTGGTTTTTCAGCTGTTCGTGTTTTTTCTCAATTCGTAACGTTTTCGTCAAGTGCGGGCGTGACTAACCTACCGTAATTTGTGGGCGTGGCTAGTTACCGTAGTTACGAAGGCTTGGAGGTACTACTAATGCAACGTATTTGTTGCATATTTATAGTTAGATAAAGCACATGCTAATAGCCAAAATAAAGGCACTGTGTGAAAGCTAAGAAACTGCAACAAAGAATGTTATCTACGAATATAATCTTTTAGGAACATGAGAATAAAACAAAGACCAATGCGTATGAAAGGAGGTAATGGCGTAAGCAAAGTCAGAGTCGGATAATCATCGTCAGTTGTGTAAATCGTTCATCAGAGCCAGTCGAGTTTCGTATTCCTCAGGCTTGGGTCCATAGTTATCAATTTGAAATATTAAATAGTAATTATTAAGCGGAGGTTTGAATACTTCGTTAATTGTATATTAAGTAGAATTCCCAAGATTGGGTCATAATATATTATTAATATTGTGTCGCTTGTATCCTCCACCGCCAATAATCCGTTGTGTCACTATTCAGTATCTTATAAAGTAAATAACTTTTACTGTAAAAGCCTAACAATTATGCGAAGGCCATACAGAAATGACACTTTTCGACTTTTGGTGATTTTGCGCGCTTCTTCTTTACAAACAATCGTTACAAATCAATTATCATTCGTTTTTCCAGAGCAGAGAAGCAACGCTTGGCATTCTTGAGTCTTGTTCGATCCATACACTTATCCTTCTGCGTATGTGTGTGTCCGAACAAAAAACTGAGGGTATTGATGTGTTCGACTCTTACGACAGGCGAAAGAATGATTTATTTATAAAACACGTTACTTATACAGACTTTACAAATAACTTTACAAATACAATATTATTATCATATACACTTATCAGCATTTCTTTATTCTATGCTTCTTCATTTGCCCCTTAATGATTTTGCATATTGGCCTACTACGCCGATGAAATCCATTTTTGCACTTCCAAAATAAATAAAAGTTGTCAGAAGCAAATTCAGTCGATTACCCTCATACATCCGATTATCGAGGACCTAGACATTGAATGATTTTGAGAAGCATCAGGTTATGCAGGTATACATTTCCACTGATTCTTCCGAAATATTTGGCGTCGGTGGAGCTCGATGAAATATTTGCCAAAAAAATTTGTTGTGGAACAAATTATTTAACAATGCGTTCGACAAAAGAGAAAATATCTTCGGCGAATTTTTTAGGGGACTGAAGAGCAATAAATTCACCGTTTCCATCCAGAGTGACATATTGTGTAATATTAGAGTAACGATATCGAAGTATTTCAAGAGTATGCTTCATCGAAGAACTGTTCCCAATAACCACGCTGGTTGGAATCAGCACAGTTGACCTGCAATCACTACAAAATTAAGTTAAATCAAATATCAAGACGTTTTAAAAAATTTTCAAGGAATTCGTTTCTCATAGTCAGTTCAAATTCAAACTCGTCCTTCTTTAATTTACACCTGTCCGAAGTTTCATGCAAGTGAAGTACATCAAGCAAAAATAAATATTGATTTCAGCAATCTTGCCATTCAACATCATTATGACTCATACCTGAACATTTGAATATGTTCTTGGTTGACGCTATTCGCAAGAAGACGAATTCCACCGGAAATTGTATCTGTGATTATACACATGAAAATATTCATGAGCATCTCGTCAGCTGTGTAAAATTTGTATAATTGCACTGTTTTATTAAAATGGTAGTTTTCATCAGTAGCCAACGCCCAACGATTCAAGATAAATTCAGTCAGTTGGAACATGGAATCTGGAATCATTCGATTAAAGAAGCATACATTGCATAATACCGAACAATATTGAAATTTTAAAGTGTTAAATCACAATTACGTGACTTTACCAGGTTCATCCGAAGTTGTTTTGAAACTGAAAGTTTCTGACAGATGAGACTGACTTGCAAAATCAACGGTTGCAATTGAGTGAAAGTTGAAAATGTAAGAGAGCAGGTTATCAAGATGTTGCTTGAAAATGAACTGTGTCGATAAGAAATTTGGCATTGAAGGATTGCCGACATGTAGCCCTTGAACAGAGTCAGGATGCAACCGCGAAATTGTGTCAGCTGAATGTAACAAATTGTTACGAGTGTTCCTTTTCGGATAATTGTCATTAATGATATGCAACATGAAACTGTCTTATCATTCACAAGAATAGTACCGACATGCTCATACAATATTTTTTGAATAGTTTTTTTAAAGGATATTGACAAATGCCATTCGACCGGTGACGTAAACAAATTCGAAGTTGCAGCAATAGTAACGTCGTTTTAAGCTGTAGTGCATCATTTGTTCTTATTTCTCATTTACCCACTAATTTACATTCCTTAAAGGACTGTTATCAATTTTTGTTCAGCCGAAAACGAATGTCGTTACTTTTGCTGCACTTTCTATTCTCAATGGATAACCATGAAGTTCTACTGTGCCCAAAACTATCTAAATAATTGTTTGTACTTATACAAACTGATTGAGAACTTCCATCAGTGAATTGAAATGAGAACAGAGGATGATTATATACCGATGTTACATCCGATATAACCGTGCCCATGTACAAAATAGCTAAGGAAACCCAATTTTTCCATTAACTTCCCCAAAATACGAGCCGACTCAACGATACCCAATCCTGTAAACATAGAATACATTACGATCACTCCCCGCAATACCGCGATCTGTTCTGTGCATTTTACCGCTTCACAACTGTGATCCATCCAAAAAAAAGAAACCATAAGCTTGCTTTAAAAAACCTAAAAGCATAGAAAAACTTGAGCTAGCTTACTCATCTGGGGATCAAATGCTTAGAAGTGGTGGCAGCCATACAACTGTACAATTCGCTTTATCATATATGCATACACAACTTGAGAATTGACGTGTTTATTGATTAACGTACACGCTTTTCATCTAGCGTATATTCAAAAATTGGATTTATTTGCTAAGGAATCATGATTATTTGATACCTCAAGTAATTTTCTATATCAGTTGTTCTCATAGGGGATATTGTCCTCCAGTAGGAGTGTCAGAGGGGAAGTATTACCAATTTTTTTTCAAAATGCTTATTTGATCAATGAAAATTGATTTGTTTGGTCAGGTCAACAAATTCTTTGCAGCAAATTTCTCGATCAGTTGATCAATTTTATCAGAGGATGGGAGTAGGGGAGAGTAAAACTATGGTCAAGTAAATTGTTGCAGTGGGGGAATGGCGCTCTATCATGCGACCAAAGAGGGACACGAAGTGCAAGATCGCAATGACCGCTTGTTTATATGGATCTTACAAAAACCATAAAATTCCTCCTCGGAGTTAGGCTTACAAATGATTTTATGATGCCTTATTTCAAAAGTATCATACAACTATTTCACTGAAAAGTAAATGGCTGACGTGTCGCATCCACATTGCGTTTATATATAATGTATGAATACGATATTTTCTACCAGATACGGATGTACAGATGCAAAAAGCTTGAAAATCGATCTTCAATCTACAAAATGTTTGCATCAGGCTAGGCTGTATCAGAATTCACAAGCGTCAACAGTTTTTCGTTCAAAATCAAGCCCTCAGGTGGCTTGAACGAGACAACTACACTGATTTGGCTGCTGACCATACAAAATGACACAGTTCCAATCCGCTCAATAAAATATATGCTTTTCTCATATTCCTAAATATCAGAATTTCCGAGAAGTATGACCTTTTGTAAACGAATCATCTCTACACGAAATATGTTGTGGTCAAACGTCTATGCCAACTTTCGTTTTCGATTGTTCTAAAAGTGATCACAAGATAACTTTCATGTGAAAAACCTGGTTTCGAAGGTTTATCGGAGAATGCGAGGCCCGGAATAGAAGGTACAATCACCTCAAAGGCAAAACGGGTTTTCACTCCAAAATCGAAGCCAAATCGGTCGGGATTACTCAGAATTGGAATCACCTAAAGTGCATTTAAGATTCTTTGCTTGTCTCATATGAACTGCTGGAAATATTAATCACGACAATTATTATGAAGTGCTGAATGTTTTTTTTTGATAAATCGGCAACTTATCTTGAGTTGAAATACTCCTAAAACTCATTTACTGACTACAATTTTTGCATCTTCTACCTCTTTCTGAAATTCTTTCAATAAAACAGCTCATTATTAGTCCAAAATTACTTGGTACAAAAATTCATAATGAGAAACTGCACCGAATCTTGACGATATTCATGAAACTATCTGGTTGATTGTATAAGATGTTATACTGAATAGAAAACCTTATAAAATTCCCAGAATGTGCTTGGCCAGCTGTGGATGAGAAGTATAGGATAGATGCGTTTATATGAATCAGGATATGCAATTCTAGCGAAATGAACGCGTAGTCCTTCGATTTCGGTCCTGAAAGTTATCAGAAAGCAATTTTATTGAATTGATCAATCAAATTTAGCGTAATCGATCAATACTGATAAATACTGACTCTTTTTCTGTTGTGTCTGGAGTTAGGCGACGTAGTGCTCTACTTGAATGGTTATTCCCTCAGGTGATATGCAAGTTCCAGTTGTAAATATAGCATTCAGTTATGTGCTCAGGTGATCATTTATCAAAATTTCAGTTGTATGTTTTTCGAGGTTGTTTTGCGAACACATCGTTTTCGCTTGGAATTTAACTCATCCTAATAACGAGCGCTATTTTGTCAATATGCTTCCCACATGAATTATATCAAGCTGTTGAACAGACTGATTATATAAGCGTAACAACCTGTACTGGTCGGAAATAGCGATGAACTGAGTCATTCCAGCTATGAGACTTTTCTAGCAATTGTGAATGTCGTTTCCCAGATTTCTTCGTTAGAATAAGAGGCAAATCGAAATTGCGTAACAACCTGTATTGTGCAAATGTATTCAGAAAGTACTGATGCTGTGGCCAGTCGAAAGTCAGCATACTCTTATACAGGTCCTTCACATAAATTTTACTTTCAGTCGACTGCACCACGTTCCTTGATTCTTCCAGTTCAGAAACAAGTTGTGCCCGCTTCAGTTTCACATTTTCCTTGAAGTTATCAACTGCTGATCGATCAATTTTAATCGTATATTGAGTAATATCTCGCTCATCAGCTCGAACATCACCCGAACCGAAGAAATCATCCTGTGAGTAAATTTATGTATGGTATTTTCTGAACCAAATTTATCATATGCAAAGCACAGCCACTTGTTACGAAAATAGATAATTGTTCATAGGTGTGTAAATTATTAAATATCGAAATCGTTTCCATTCAAACTAATGTAAATTTTTAAATATCCTAAAAGACACCATCTGTTAAGTGCTGTGACCGTAGAAAAAAATTTTTGTTAAAAGAAAACGAGTAGAATCGAATCTCTAGATAAGAAGTGCCAAAATGGTGAGGAAAAGCTGATTGAAAAGAGAAACATTTTATAGAAAAGTAACATTCACCTTTGAGATGTTAGGAACATCATATATGAACGGATAATCGAGCAGAAAGTTCACTGAAATTGAAGCAAGACCAATTAATGAGACGAATTTGAGCATAGCTGTACAAAGCAAGACTGATCAATCTGACGCACACTTTCAACCTGCACCGACAGGTACCGCTGAGTGCAAATCAAACAGACCTTATTAACTGCTGTTGACGAAGGCATTAAACTAGTCTGTTTATCTGTTTTTCAACCTTTCCTAAGTATATTATAAAAGACGGACCAGTTATTCCGAATAGCAATGCGCATCAGTATTCGACCAATGCAACAAAAGTACACAACATCATTTGTGATTAATGGGTATCGTACAAAACAGACTATGTTCAGCATTTCTAATCAGCTTGATTGACCGTAGCATCCGAAAACTGTTGTTTCCTATTGAGGTCGATTTAGGTTCCGCGTTCCGTGCCGCTTATGAGCGCTAAAACTGTTGCAGGACAATGTGATTGAGAAACAGTCAGTCAAATTAAAATGCTTATTTTAGAATAATGAGAATTTCTTGAAAAATATCAGTTGGGATTAAATGCGCCCACCTTATTAATTGTACTAGTATCTTCATTATTAGGTGATGGTATAAATCATCTGATATTGCATATAGCAGATTGAGCTAGAACAGAAATCGTTTTTGCAATCGTTTTTTCCTTCTTGTTGCTTCATCTCATTCTTCACCACTTCCTTCAGTCACCGATTCAATTCATCCAAATTGCTTCGATTTGAAATGATGTACATACATGAGGCACAATTGAAGGATGAACTGTTCTGTACTCCTGACCCATTGCGCTTGTACTAGTGGATGGTAAGTAATATCTATTGCGTTTATCAGTGTTTACAAACCTTACACTTTTCACCGAATTAGTTCCTTTAATCTTTTTGCTCGGTCTTACCTTGTTATTCTTACAATGTTCCATTCTCAAGATAAAATGTCCCAAGTAAAGAATGATCGTTTGCGTTCTATCGCAAAAATTCGATGTTCATGAATAGAGAACGGACAATTTTACTAGTATCTTTATGACTTCCATCGTTATTGATGAGTGACAAAAATATTGGAGTTAAGCCATTTGTGGGAAGAGTTATCTACCACCTTGCGTGATTAACAATGATTTGTTCAGTAAACGAGGCCGCGAACTATAATATCTCACACTGTTTAAAATTCAATCCTAATGTCCATTACTAATCGTTAGAAGTAATGAAAGTAATGGCTTTCTTGTTTTCCAGTATTCTTTTTCCATTTGCGATTCGAGCAAACCGCGATTATAATATTTAAGAATTCACTTGTCCTTAAATATGAATATGCTTGTTTGCGAAATCATTACTTATCGAATAACACTTTCAGTTTGAAAGTACAACTATGAAAGCAACAGTCAGCATCGATTGAACTGTATCTATAATATAATGCGCTAGGAGAGGAAATGTATAAACGTTTCTTTTGGTTTACTTCGTTGGAATTGTCCATTACTTGAAGCGTTGAATACCGAATGAAGGAAATCAAATCATTCATTATCGAACTTACAAGTGCTACGAGATAATCGCTCTGTTTACATGACCACAAATTGTTTAATGTGAATTACGCGCAACAGGGTGATGCACAAAACATGACCATAACAGGTCTTAAGTGCAACACAACAAATGATTTATATTCGTTGACAAACATTCCATACAGAATTTCAGCCAAACTTATTACCAATAAAACTTGCGTCTAGCAATTTATGGTGAGATCGGGAAAGTTGAATGGCTTTCATTAACCCATAAAGCCCAAAACCATCAACTAGAAGTCATATTCTCCCACCCAGCGACTCTTTTGCCAAACATGCCCATTCTCATATTACTTACTGCCACTAATGGGTGGTATGACCCACATTTCGAGAACCCTTGCTTCACTTGTTTGCATTTTTACGTCATAGTTCATAAGAGATTGAATTGCATTAACTAAACGTTTTATGACATAAGAGTTCCAGCGAAACGTCCCCAGGACAAAACATTGCTCCACAAAATACATATAACTAATTGGATCGTGATTTATGGAAATAACCTGACACACTGAAGCTCTACAGGCCAAATGGGTGGTCCGATCATAAGACTTTGAAATGAACAAACCCGTAGTATGATACTGTCACTGAAATGCATTCAAAGAATTTTTTTGCACTCGATGGGATTCAAAACGTTGAGCATTGGTAGTATTCATGTACCAAATTGGGTCATTGCTGTCCATGTGATATCTTTCCAGAAATGGCCCTTTGCTTGAATTTTTCTGCGCTACTACATGTTATTTATGCAAATTTTTGAACTTAGTAGTTGAGGTGGCAAATATTTCGGATGGTTGTCGCATGATTAATGCAATCTCATTATTTGTTCTGGTTGTGATCATTTCCGTACGGTTCTTCACTTATTATCGGCATAGCACCGTATCAATTTAAAGATGTCAATGAGCAAACTGTTGGGAGATAGTGTTGACGATGAACAGTGCAGTTATCAGGTGCCGTCAAAGGTCGGTCGTTATGCGGGTCGTGTGGAATGGAAAAAGGAGGATCGAGTTGGTCCATTGCTACGCAACTTCAGATTCGCTGTAGTCAATCGTGACTACGATTCTGTCAAGAAAATTTTCAGTTCATTTGGATGTGACATGCATGTAAGTGTGATGCTTGTAAAATTATTTTGGTTGATTACTCTCATTAATGTAATTTTCATCATATAAATTTCATTCGTAACCATAGGTTGAACAATCAGATCGTCTCACTGAGTTGGTGCTCGATAGATACACAGCTGAACCAACGAAGGAAGCTTTAATGACAGCAATTTGTATTGGAAGTCGTCCACTTGTAGAATTCATTCTTTCGCTTTTTTATGAGTTCCCCTCAGAGGAACGAACTGGTATGTAACCTTCTTCAACGATAATTGAAACGAATATTAAAAAGTTTATTTGATGATCATGGGAATAACCTTTCGAAATTCGAGAACTTTTTTTATGTTTGAAATGTTAATTGTACTGAGTGAAATAAAGACTCAATTCAGGATGCCGCTATTCCAGTGCATTCCCACCGCATATGACACCATTAATGCTCGCTTCTGTATGCAACAATTTCGCAATCGTGCAATGTCTACTTCTTCGTGGTCACTCCATATCATTGCCGCATCGTCTTGATTGTTATTTTTATATTTATTATCATATTTTTTAATTTCTTATTTTCTGACAACATAGCCTCTAAATTAAAGCTAAATTGGGTTTAGGTGTGTGTGTAACTTGCAAGCAATGCACAAGAAGCCTCACAAAGGGTTTAGTAACCCTTGATACATACCGAGCTATGACAAGTGAAGCTTTCCTTTGGTTAGCGTGCTGCGATCCGCTTTATGCTTCATTTGAACTAGCTACCGACCTGGAGGTATGTATGAAATGCGACCAAGAATACCGGGTAATATTATTATCATTGTCAGTTTCACTGTCAGTACCCTTTGAGAGTAAATCACGAAAGTAAACGTATAATCTGTTGCTGTCGCTTGAAGTCGTCATCAGTTTTAATTTGATCAGTCGGTGGTAGTATTCGTATATGTGCAATAAAATTCCAAAGTCGGTGCCAGATTGATATTTTGATTGTTTGAGGCTTTGTTTTTACATATAATAAAACTCAGCTTCAGGTGAATTGTTTTATTCCAAATGAGAACTATAATCGTTCTTTTGTCATAAATCAACATTACTACCTCAATAGTTATTTAGGTAGCGTACCAACAATTACACCAGAAAGTCATGTTCTTCGCAGTTCAGTTTATTGAAAGATGTTGGGATATGAAGGAAGTGGATTTGTTGTTATCTCGCAATGAGGATGAGCATGTCTCTTTGGTAGATGATCCACTGCGTTTACCACGTCTTCGTATGGCTTTAGATGCTGGAATGAAGAATGTTTGTCGTTGCTAGTATTCGTATATGTGCAATAAAATTCCAAATCACTGGCAGTATCTCAAAAAATGTTTGCAAAAGAAAAAATATTCACACATTAGCTAGTGGATAATAATTTCGGGAGCCTTTAAACAATTTGTGAGGATACTATGAATAATATTCGATAAAATCATCAATTTTTTGCTGCAAACAGTTCCATTTGCTGAGAGAACGAGAGAGAACGACCTAGAAGAATGCAAAATGTCAAAATAATTCAAAAATTTTTATTGATTCTATTTGATCAAGTGGAATAAGCGGATCACTTAAGTTTATTTCAACTATAAACGCACAATGTGCACTGAAAGTCAGTTGGTTCGGAGGATGGAGTGAATGGACTCAGCGAAATTGTAAAAGATATAACCAAAGCAATATGTGGAATATGATGAAACATACTTTTTTCTATCCGCTAACTTCTTTCGTGCACACCATCTCTATGGGCTCTTGTGTGAAATCGTATGATTGTCCTTTCGCAAGGTCCACTTTTTTGATCATATTCACAAACTGATTTTGTTAAATTTGTACACTGTGGTGTAAAGGAACTTCATTTTAGAAAATTGAGTGCTATCCTTTGTCGTTTCGTGTTCATGGGTAATAATTGATAACTGCAGATATTTAAGTGAAATGACAAGCTTCATTTTCTTGCTTATCGTATTGTTGTTTTTACGTGTATCTGAGAGTTATGGTAATTATGGAACACAGCGGTCAGCCGATCACACTTGTGAGTATCAGCTTATTATGTTTGTGACAATCATCTAAATACCACTTAAGAATTGCATTCTGATTCGCCTGCAAGGAAAATACATTTATTATGATATTGTAGTATTTTGATCAGTGACAAATTTTGTTCTATTATAGCAATTGAGACAATTCTTCACCTTTACGTCTATGTCTATGCATTAGGGATGGCTTTAAGGCATTATCTGGATCTTTATACTCGTGGTATGGCATCATTTTATGAAATGTGGTGGGTTTGGTAAGTTGTTCAGTTGGATTGCGTTTTTTTCATTGATGCCTTCAATAGCGTCGCTGAAAGCGGGTTTGGAAAAGTGATTAACGGACAGTTATTCAGAGCACGTGGTTTTAGTTCAAGGCTAAACCTAAGCTCAGCTTAATCCTGTTCGAACTTTTGATCTTTCGACACTTTCGCGCTAACCCGTTTAATATCAGCCGTAACATCACTTTTTACTTCGAGGGGTTTTTCTTTTAACGATGATAATGCATTTTTACAATGCTTTTATTTCGAATTAATCGGAACAGTAGACGATAAAACACTGAGGTCAGGCCAGCTGACTTGATTACTGTATTTTGAAGGTTTGATTTGATATTATTGTTGCTTTTCTCTGGTGCATGTTTTTGTAAAGTTATGACCTGGGCAGTTTATCGACAAGATGGATTAATGAAACTGCATCGCAAACATTGGGTGAATTTTGTTGATCGTTAATTCAATATTCGTTCATCATGGTTACTGCTATCTCATTTTTCATTCTTGAAATTCAAGGTGTCAGTGATAAATCTGACTTTATGTATTTGGTGGAGCGTCATATTTAATTATGTAAATATCAGAGATCAGACAGCACTTTTCTGAGCATACCTCTCTACTCCCTACACGTTTGGTCACTGGTGATGATCAAACTTTTGATGGCGTGCTGCTCCGTACCGATTGAGGACTGCTTAATTTGAGTGACTGTATGCATTCTAGATATGTAGGTATCCATATAAGCAATATTCTCTGGATAACTGTACGTATTAGGCTGTTCTTTTCTTCAAATGGTACTTTTAGGTTTTTTATGATTTTTCGATGATGTACGATATTTGCTTTGGTAGTGCATGCATACTGGCATTCTGGAGAATATTTTATTACGTGCAACTTAGACGTATTCTTGGTTCAACAGTGGTAAGAGTTGGTGAAATTTTTAGAGAATGTTCCGCAATATATTGATGATGAACAGAAAGAATGTGCGTTTTAGGAAGATACGCTAATAATATGAATAGCAAAAAGGAAGTGTTGCGATATGATCAATGTGATCAATATCAATGGTTGACATGAATTGTGATGTTCGGTGTAATTGATCTTTGTATTTGATCGGTATATAAGCAGTAACTGTATATAAGCAGAGCGTTTTGTAGTAGAATTCATTCCGTGTAATTTTTCATTGTATCGTCTACTAGTTGTTTTTAATAAAGTCTAATACAACTGTGGACTCTACAACAACTGGCGATCAGTATTCGACATTTTGCGTGGATCGTGCTCGTGGGTCGTGCCCGTGGATCGTGCCCGTGGATCGTGCTCGTGGGTCGTGCCCGTGGATCGTGCTTGTGGATCGTGCTCGTGGATCTTGCTCGTGGATCGTGCTCGTGGGTCGTGCCCGTGGATCGTGTCCGTGGATCGTGCCCGTGGATCGTGCTTGTGGATCGTGCTTGTGGGTCGTGCCCGTGGGTCGTGCCCGTGGATCGTGCTCGTGGTTCGTGCCGTGGAGGCTAACGATAGCAGCTCAGTACTGTGCAACGGAGCCGCATAGGCTTCACAGATTACTGACAAACGTGTACGTTGGAATATCGGTTCCTTAGAAAGGAACACCGATAAAGAAAGAGGAGTGAGTGCTTGGTGGGGCACTGCACCGATAAAGAGAGAGAAAGTGAGTGCTTGGGGCGGCACTGCACTGATAAAGAGAGAGAAAGTGAGTGCTTGGGGCGGCACTGCACTGATAAAGAGAGAGAAAGTGAGTGCTTGGGGCGGCACTGCACTGATAAAGAGAGAGAAAGTGAGTGCTTGGGGCGGCACTGCACTGAATTGAAAGCATAGGTGAGTGCTTGGGGAGGCACTGCATCAAAGGTGGATAAAGTGTTCTCGTGGAGACACTAGTTGGAGATACACGGAATCAGCGTGAAGAAATAGCGGGCCCAGACGCTATTTTCTAAAAAAAAAAGGTGAAAGGTTGCAAGAGGTTGCACCTAAAAGAGATAGTGAAATCCTCGAGTAAATGTCTAAAGAGGATAGAGCCGAAATGAACTTGGCTCGGACGCCTATAATGGCGCATAGGGCATTTGACCCAAATGAAGGCCCATGGGAGACCTGGGTACTTCAGTTCAGAAGTCATCTTGAAATGAATTTTGTAAAGGATGACAGTCTAAAACGGAGCTGTCTTATAGCGTCCTTAATACCTAAGGTATTTGAAGAATTACGGCGGATGTGTTTGCCCAAAACACCGTATGAATTCAAATACGATGAGTGTGTGGAGAAATTGGAAGAATTGTATGGAAACCGGATCATTTTGACCCGTGAACGGGCAAATTTCTTCCAAATAAGACAGTTGGAGGGTCAATCACCCAGAGAATTTGCTAATGTGTTGAGAAACGCCGCAGCACATTGCAATTTCGATTCGTTTAATACGGATGCAGCCTTAACGGTGCAGTTCATAAATGGTATGCGTAACGAGCGCATAAAGAAAAAGCTATTAATTGAATCTGATATTCAATTAAAGGATGCACTGAACTACCTCGAGATCGATGAGGAGGTACATAATGACGCTGTGGCTCCGATTGCGAGTCAGGAGGTGTGCAGAGTGAAAGCACACAATAAAGGAGAAATCCAAGGTTCATGCCACTGCTGTGGTAAAGTTGGCCATTATGCAAAGAACTGCAAGTTCAAGGAAGCTAAATGTTTCAAATGTGGAAATAAAGGCCACATGGCAAAAATGTGCCGGCAGTCACAAAAGAAGAAAGTGACTGAAATGAACAGGGAGAAGAAAAAAGGTGGAAATAAGGTGCATGAGGTAATCGCAAATGGAATTTATGTGATTAAGCAGAAATCCCCCATGTACGAGGTTAATCTCAAGGTCAATGAGAGACCGGCCAAATTGGATTTGGATACCGGAGCAGTTGTTACTATTGTAACATCAGAATGGTGGAAATCTGTCGGTTGCCCAAAGTTACACAAACCGTCAGTGATATTGAAAAGTTATACCGGGCACATTGTCAACTTGAAGGGCGAGACAACGGTAGCAGTTGAATATGGCGGAAACAGAAAGGATTTGGTGCTAAGAGTTACCGAGAAAAGTGGAAGCAACGTCCTTGGCAAGGACTGGATTGATGCTTTCGGAGGATTGAAAGCATTCAGCTCGCTCATTTGTCCCGTGAGCATGAGGGCCTCAAAATTATCGTTAGAGAGGCTATGCGATGAATTCGCAGGTGTGTTCAAAGAAGGACTTGGACACTGTCAAAAAGTTCTTGCCCATGTGGAACTCAAAGAAGAAGCCGTACCGGTGTTTCGGAAACCGTTTCCGATAGCATTTGCCATGCAAGAACCGGTTGAAAAGGAATTGAAAAGATATGTTGATATGGGTGTTTTGAGCCCAATTGATCGCTCGGTGTGGGCGGCACCGATTGTGACGGCAAGAAAGCCGAACAATAAGATTCGAGTTTGTGCCGATTTTTCGACTGGTTTGAACGACAAACTTGTAATTGACTCCTATCCTATTCCGAGACCTGAAGATTTATATCAGGCAATAAAAGGAGGTCAAAAATATAGCAAGTTGGATCTATCAGATGCATATTTGCAAGTCGAACTCGATCAAGAATCCAAAGAGATTTTGGTGATAAATACTCATAAGGGATTATTTCGATATAATCGATTGCCCTTTGGCGTAGCCTCGGCGCCAGCAATTTTCCAGAAAGTTATGGATACCATGTTGTCAGGAATACCGAACGTAGCCGCTTATTTGGATGATATTATCCTGACTGGAAGGAATGAAGAAGAGCATCTGATGACTCTCAGAAAGGTATTGAGCCGCTTGAAAGAATACGGTTTTCATATCCGTAAAGAGAAATGTTCGTTTATGCAGAACGAAATTGAGTATCTTGGCCATATACTCAGTGCTGATGGAATTAAAGCAGACCCTAGAAGGACTGCAGCTATTGTGAACATGCCAATACCGAAGAACGTGTCCCAACTCAGATCATTCCTTGGCATGTGCAATTATTATGGAGAATTCTTGCCTCATATGGCTGAATTATGTGCTCCACTAAATCAACTCTTGAAGAAAGGAGCTCAGTGGATTTGGAAGCTGCCACAAATTCAGGCGATGGAAAAGATCAAGAGAATGTTAAATTCGCCGTTGTTGCTAACTCATTACCATCCGGAGTGGCCTATTGTTTTGGCAGCAGATGCATCTAATGACGGTATTGGAGCGGTAATTTACCACCGCTTGTCGGATGGAACTGTCAAGGTCATTGCGCATGCATCAAAAACGTTGAATGATGCTCAAAAGAGATATGCCCAAATTGAGAAGGAGGCTCTTGCCATTGTATATGGTGTGAAAAAGTTCCATAAATATTTGTATGGAAGAAGGTTCACGTTATTAACGGACCATAAACCGCTCGTGTCAATTTTTGGCTCGAAGAGAGGAGTGCCTCAAACGGCGGCATGCAGATTAACTAGATGGGCCGTCGCACTCATGAATTATAATTTCCAAATTGAATATCGCCGAACGACTGAGTTTGGCCAGGCAGATGGCTTATCGAGACTGCCAGTTTCAAGTAAGGAACTATTCGATGAAAGCTTCGATGAACAAGAGGCAAAGGATGAGTTGATGATCAATCAACTTATCGCAGAGACGCAATCTGAACTACCAATAACAGCAAAGGTGATTGCGGAACACACGAAGAAGGATATTATCCTAAAAGAAGTTCGAAACTTCGTGTTGACTGGTTGGCCAGAGAAATGCCAAAAGGAGCATTTAAGAAGCTACTTTATGAAAAGATTGGAGATAAGTAGCGCCTACGGATGTCTGGTATGGGGCACCAGAACCGTGATTCCGAAAAGCCTGCAACAGGCAGTGCTAAAAGGATTGCATGAAACGCATCCAGGACGTGATAGAATGACAGCAATGGCCCGCCAACATTGCTGGTGGCCTGGAATGGAACGAGACATCGCAATGACGATCAGTAAATGCGATGAATGTGCCAATGCACAGAAGAATGTCCCAAAAACTGCGATCAGACCATGGGAGGTGGCTGATACGCCTTGGAAAAGAATACATGTGGACTTCGCCGGTCCAATTAACGGAGAGATGTTTTTGGTCGTGGTGGATGCTCATTCAAAGTGGCCTGAAGTTATCCTTATGCCACGCATCACCACAGAGCAAACAATCGAAGCTCTCAAGACCATATTCTGCCGATTCGGATTCCCGGAAATCTTAGTATCCGACAACGGAACGCAATTCACGGCAGAAAAGTTTGCGTTGTTCTGCGCAGAATCGGGCATTCGACATATCTCTACTGTGCCCTACCATCCACAGTCAAATGGACAGGTGGAACGTTTCGTAGACACGTTGAAACGTGCGTTGAGGAAAACATCCTCCGAGAATAAGTCGCAAAATAATCGTTTACGCGACTTTCTGATGAGATACAGGGTGACACCCCACCCTAGTACCGGATTAACGCCGTCCGAGATGTTAATGAAACGAAGAATACGGACTGTATTCGATTTGATGTTTCCGAGGGGAACGGAAACAATGGAAAAAAGAAAGAAAGAGATGGAGCTGAAAACAAATCACCGAAAATCAAGAGAATTTAAAATAGGTGATTGTGTGATGGTGCGTGACTATATCAGTCAAAAATGTCCCTGGAGAAAAGGGAAAATCATCGGAAGACGAGGAAATGTGATATGGCTCGTCAAGGTCGGTAAATTAACTTGGAGACGTCACACCAACCAAATTCGGCGTCGAAATATTGAGTTGAATCACGGTGATTCACTTAATAACGATGGATCGATCGCGAACGAGGATCAACAGTCAATCGAACAAGGATGCGATGCGGACGAGGATCAACAGTCAATCGATCTATTCAATGGACCGAACTTATCCGATGGCGATGATCATCAAAGGACGGAAATGGCGGATATCGGACGTGATGGCGGCGACGTAGAGGTGCAAAGCAATGGTCATGCAGAAGTTCATCAACAACTTCGTCGATCAAAGCGTGCGACCAAACCCCCCAATCGACTCAGTTATTGAAGAACTCGGGGGAGGTGTTGCGATATGATCAATGTGATCAATATCAATGGTTGACATGAATTGTGATGTTCGGTGTAATTGATCTTTGTATTTGATCGGTATATAAGCAGTAAC
>JAPYMA010002954.1:0-27021 GCA_035041965.1 Anisakis pegreffii
TCGATAGATTGGTGTGAAGAATGATGTGAGGTGACTGTGAGATGTTCTTTACGTCATTGCGATATCATAGCGTTTTGAAGACTTGCTGATAATTGTAATGCCGAATTTTGGCGTTTTCGTCTCCTTATTCTCATGATTTCACATTTAGTATTATGAAATTTCAGTTTTTTGCAACATTTTTCTTTGTTTCAAATGTATCACAGGAAAATGATGGAAAACTGAAATTTTCTAATGTTTTTCTTCGGAGTTTTGCCGTGTAACAATATGTTTTCAAATCCAACCATTATGCTCACGTATAGGGTCACTTTTTAATGCCTATTTTGATGTTGATACCAATGTGTCGCCATCAGATCAAAATACTGTTCTCATCGTTATGTATGAGCGCTAATCAAAATGATCAACAAGGCGGAACTGCCATTCATAACCACCACTGCTGATTGCTCTGTTACTGCGTGATTTTGATCAGTATCGATTGCACACATTGTTCTGTGTTTCAGTTCATTAGATTCTCAATACATTCATTCATACCATTTGTATGCGTGTTGCTGATCGAGTCTGTGTATGTGATGCGTGTGCGATGTTTCGAGTAAACAACATGTAGCAGCAATGTTTTATAATGTGAGTAAATTCCAGCCAGTTTATTACATTATTTTAGTCATTTCAAAAAAATAAACGGAATTCTTTCTAGGCCGACCTGGATGGCTGAGATGTTCAACATCCCTACAAGAGGGGGAGATTTGGAAAGCTTTTCAATGGCCCACAAGAGGGCTAACAATACAATTATCAATACAAGAAGAGAAACAATCAACCCAATATAGCAACCAAGGATGCAGCAATATTCAGCAAATACTACGACATGGAAATATTTTATCCGAAAGAAGTGATGGTAACGACATATGGACAAGATGCAGCTGGAATAATTTACGATGTTAGTAAATTCCAGCCAATTATTATATTATTTTAGTTATTTCAAAAGATAATCGGAATTCTTTCGAGGAAAATCTGGATGTCAAGATGCTCAACAGCCCTACAAGAGGGTGAACATTTGAAGAACTGTTCGATGGCCCACAAGAGGGCTAACAATACAATTATGAATACAATTATCAATACGAAAAGAGGAACAATCAATCAGATATAACAACCAATGGTGCAGCAACGTTCAACAAATATTACGACATGGAAATATTTTAACCAAATATCACAGTCCAGCAATAAGCGCACCAAAGCGCCAGGCCAGTTGAAAGATTTCAAACATTTTTTTCGTTTTCATTCTTAGGTTTCCCTTTTGGTTAACGTAGGTCCAGAACAAATGAGTTTACAGTGAGATTGAAAAATGGCATCATTCTATTTTTGAATTTCTTTCACATAAGAAATGGAATTAAAATTGAGTGTGGTCAATGACCACTTTTTTTATGCTTTACACGTTATTTATTCATTTATTTGCAAATATAATTGCATTTTTGTATTATGATATGATGTATGATGATGTATATATTGTTCATTTACAAATGTTTCGTTGCTAGTTTTCTGTAAATTTGGGATTTGTGATAATATTTGATGTGTTTTAATATTTGCTATGTTATTGCGACATTATTCCTACGTTAGGGTATTATTGATACTTACATTGAAATCGGTTGTAAATTAGGAACATGATATGAACATAAGGCTTAGGCTTGGAATCAGTTCGATTGACTTTAGGTTCAACCTGACTTGGTTCAACTTGTACTTTAATTCACTTTACTTTCAATGACTTCACTTTTACTCAGTCATGATTAGGTTTGAGTTTGCTTTGTACCTATCTTATCTTGAGCTCTTTTTCAATTCACCTGACGTTTAATTAGTTATTCTCTAATATACTTGACTGTCGGTTGACTTGTTGTTTCAGTTATAGGCACGTAGCATACTGATGAGTTTAGTTTCGTAGTATGTACCAGACTTCAAATACCTACGCAAACCTCAGACTTAGAAATGATCTCTTTGATTAAGTCAATCTTTCAAAAGCACAGGTATTGTTCGGAGAAAGTTGGATTAGGGGTGGGTGCTGATGTCACTAGCAGAGGTAATGGGTATACTGGCGTGTCATCGAAATTTGAGTTGCAAGAAAGTAGGGGTATGGAGAGTATTATGGATGTAGCGGTAGGTCTGGAAAGTTCGCCTGGACCACTCACCTGAAGAGTCGAGTCGCTGACTGGTGACTCGAAGAACGTCTCTCTTGTGATGCTGTTTAGGGACAGATGAATTGAGTTGAAAGCGATATCATGTGTGCGGTCAATGGTCACTTTTAAAAAGCATATTTTGGTTGCGTGGGTGATCCCAACCCGTCGAGCTGCCAATAAGAGGGGCTAGGTTTAGGGAAATGCGACAGGCGTTCCCCGCCTACCGGCAGTCTCGGCGAATCGGGGAGAAATGCCTCAATATATGTTGATGATGCTTACCCGGGTATCATCATCATTCATCTTCGAAATATAATACGGGCGTTCCCGGCCCGAGAAAGGCGCCGATTTGACCGGGGATAGGGAATTGCGCGTAAGTTGGCCTGAGTAGTGCCTTCGGGCATTTGCTCAGGTAACGAGGGTTCCCGGACTCACTGTGCGCACTTTCTCTTAACAGGGGGGAATTATGATCGGGTTGACCATTGGCTGGCACATATGATATCGCTGCACTCATTTCAATGTTGCTAAATGCGTTATGGGGAGAAATCTCTCAGGTGTTTGTGGTTACTCGCCGAAGCTTATCTATTTGCTGCGTCCATAGTGCATTCATACAACATCTCAGAAATAATCTCTGTTTTCACTGCCAGTATAATTGTTGTCTCTCGTTGGTAGCATTGAAATACTGAATAGTCTTAAAAAATTCATGCAGATGGGAGGACTTCCGTGACCATCATGTCCCAGGATGTTTGGAAAACAGTACCTGTGCTTTGAAAAGATGATAATTTCGGAGAGCTCATATCCGAGGTTGAGGTTGAGCTGGATATTCGTTGTTTCGCACATACATAGAAACTTGGCTTATCTGTAAGCTGCTATCTTCAGGTCAAGTCTCTTCGGTCTTAGGTTTGTCGATGTTGGAGACTGTCGAACTGATGTGCTTTTAAGAAGTCAGTGTCTAAGTAATATCTCGAAGACTTTCAGAGCTATATCCTTGCGAGTGTCCAGATCACAACCTTAGAATTTGGAAGCCTTATGGCGCTCACTGGATTTTTCCACTAGAAGCTATAGCATAAACATAAGACATGCATTCATATAGAAACTAGGAGATACGGAACGTTGGCACACTCTTGATTTAGACTTAGTGTAACCTCAGGTTTCACTATACTCTGACTTAACTCGATGAATCCGTCAATTAGTTCTGTCTTTAAGCTAATTTGACGTAGTTCGAGTTTGACATGGCCCTACTATGAGATGATTGAACGTGTCTTAAATTGAAACTGTGTTCTTTATGGTTTCCAATTATTGTAATTATTGTGTTAACGAGACTTAAAGTTGGATCTGATTGCAACCTTGCTTTTAAGGGATTTTAACCGTGATTCAGTTTAGGGCAATAATAAATGAGCCGTGGTCGAACGACCACATCTTCCACCATTCACTTGAACCTAGGGAAGGTGTAATAAAATTGAGTTGTGATCAGTGATCACTTTTTGTTTTCATCTGTTGTGTTTATGGTCATTTATTTTGCTGGTAAGTCTAATTGTACTTGGGATATTGCGAATGCTCTTGACATTAACATTGACAAGAACGAATTAGTGAGTGCCTTTCGAGCAGACCGATATAACTTTGATTTCAATCCCAGATTTACATAATATAGAGTCACTGAATTATGAGGCTAATTTATAAGAGTGCGTAAAGCTGAATCTGGTTTAACTTGGCAAAAGGAATTGCCACATAAACACAAAAATAGCTCTCCTTATAGAAGAAAACTGTACGAGTTCTCTTCAGTGCTAAAGAGAACTATGAAACTTCTCCTTTGCATTGAAGAGAACTGTGCGAGTTCTCTCGAATGTTATGTTCATGATGCTATTCGATATCCTTGTTAGGCGTTCTCTTATTGTTAGACCATTGTGTTCCTCAGTCAGTATTGCAATCGATTATGATTGCATGAGTTATTGTCTACGTCTCGCTCATTTCGAACTGTTTTGCATGAATTCTCATTCTTTTCAGATGTGTTGTATTCGCTCTCATAGCTATCACATGCGAATGTAGTTCTATTGATGAGTTTTTATCATTCACTTCGTCTCAATTTCACTTCACAGTTCGAATCAACTTCTCATTCTGTAGTATACACTATTTACTGGGCACGTTGACGAGTGCTGACAGCTGAATTGAATCGCACAACAACGCTCGACAGTCAAATGACCAATTATAGAGTGTGTTTAATAGAATGAGAATTTGACTTTAATTGTTGAGTGAAATGAATGAGAAATTAGCAGAAGAGAACACTTTTGACGATAAAAGCTGTGAGAGCGATCGTAACAGTCCAGAAAAGAACGAGAATCCTGCTAAAACGAATGAAAACCCAAAACTGTCTGATTGCATCCGCATCGATCAAGACCAAAAGTATGATCAGAAGTTTATATGCGAGAATTGAAGAAATACTAGCAGATGAGCTTTATTACAACACATCATCAATATCCACAGTGGAATAAGCGTTTAGTGCATGTGATCACAAGGTTTCACACTGAATCCCAACCGAACAAATTGAATCATCTTCTCATATAGCGAATTGTTTCGAGAGCGCTATCAAAACTGATCCAGCCAGTGCAGTAACTATAGCAGCAATCATTATCAATATACTTCGCGAACCCTGAAATATTCATGAAATTCACGATGAGAATTGAGAAATGCTCCGTTACAGTCCAGTTTCCAAGTTTTCAATATGAACTCTGTTCATAATGGCCACTTAAATGCCTCATGACAAGTCATCTATTCCTATCCATTCCATACGGAATGAATGCAATCGTGACAAAAGGAAGGCGTTTAGAACTGCTTTCTTTGTGATATTCTTAGTTAACAATCTTGTTGTTGAAATCTTGAAATGAACCACAATATCGATAATCTATCACTTGTCTGAAACAACTGCTACTGATCTTCGATGATATCACATCATTTAGGATTATTGCGAACTCTCGTTCATCTCATCGAAAATTTCTTACGGGATTCATACCATTTAATACTTAACGAATGTGGAAGATCAAGCATAAGATCAAGAACATGGATTGCTAGGCAGCTATTTTTGAAAATTCAAACTGACTGACTGACTGACTTTGATTTCTCTGAAATATAAAACACTCCACAGAGCGGCTACTCCTCCAGGGAGTACGGTGATTATCGGATATGCGATCGTTTGACTGAGATTATCGTTCGCCACAAACAACAGTGTCATCCCAACGGCCCATTGAGCACCACACAGCAGTGAGGGCAACACTAATCGTCGATATATCATAGGACGACCACGTCTGCAATAAGATTATCGACCTTGTTCGGAGCCTATCATTAAATTGTATGACTTCAGGTCATAACGTATTATTAAAAAAGCTCAGACACCATCTACTCAGAAGCAGAAAACTGAATAGACCAATGGAAAATAGAGAAGAACGTCCGTCTCCTAAGAAAACATCCGTGAAGACAACAAACATTACTTTGCAATTGAATAGATAATAAATATTGACGATGTTGTGAGCAGGATTCCAGTGAAGTACGAGAACACATACGCTGAGCCATTTTCGGGTGCTTGAGGATATTCTGCATGATGGTCCTGAAATTCTTCAAGCTATGAAGAAGGCTGATTGATCAAGAATGATTGGTAGTGATCAATTATACAGGCTTAAATGAAGTTGATCTCGTTCTTGTGGCACTTCTACACGAAATCGCTATCATTCAGTATGTTGGGAAGAATTTCTTACTTATATCTTTCAATTTGAAATCGCAACGAGTATTACCGTAATCAGATTTGACATATTGCTCACTCAACGTTGCTCTTGCATTCATATAATTGATGCTGGAGTTGCTTGCCACATAATAGTCTAACGACTACAGAACCGATAAACATAGAAGATGTGCCAGGGAAAGTATCAGCAACATACATCAAAGTTCTAACATAGCAAGGAATGTGGTCAGAGATATCCTTCTGAAGAGATTAATCATGTTGGCCGAAATTCACCAACCTGCATGTAAATAACTGGTGTTGTTCTACTGCCGTATAGCAAACCATCAATGACACAAAACAATAGAGCACTGAAACGTGATTTTGTACGTGTGAAATTTCATTGAACTCACGTTCTCGTCTTCAAAAATTACATGATTATTGAATTCGATTAGCAGTGATTATGAAGATAAATCCGAGGATTGTGTTAAACTAATATTTTAAGAGGTGAAGCTAATATTATTGAGAACATCTTGCACAATATCTCTCATTCTTAAAGGTTAAAGGATTTCCCGTCCAAGCATTTCCTTGTTCTCATATTGTTCCTCAGTCGATTATCAAAGCTCGGATTCGATCAGACAATCACATCAAGCAACTAACATTATTCGTTGATGCCCTACAATCAGTGCATGAATTCGCTGAATTAAATTTTTTGGAGTTACGCTATCCGGGTTCGACTTATTATCATCGTTCACTTGAATACTTGTTGTCTGCAATCATTTTCTATTCATTCGTTTCATTTGGAAAAGCTTTCCATCCGTTCGAATAAACTATTTATCGATGTGTGAGAGAAACGAACGGTATCATTATGATTTGTTCCATTGAGAAATATCAAACATCAAAAATAATCTAATCTTCTTATGTGATTATCGACATTACAACGTTAGTTACCATCGTCATGTTGAATTGAATTTATGACTGCTCAAAACATGAAACGGTGACCTACGCCTAGTGGCTTGAGGTGAACGACGTTTTGTCACGCTGGTAAATTCAACAGTGAATTATTAAACACGCTTGTTCTTTTCTTTGAGTCTTCAAAGTAGAAGCAGTCTAAGATTATTGCAGATTTGAACATTAGAATCTGATAGGTTGGCTGGATTGATATCATTATTTCAAGAGTGCAAAATGATACTTACGAAAATATCCATTGTCATTTTTGCTTTCGGCCTACCTGGCTGTTTATGAACGAAGAGAAACATAACACCACTGCAACATAGTCTTAGTCACTTCTTCATTCTGCACTACAGAAAGTAAGCAAAGCCAAGTTTCCAATAAATTTTATTCCTCAACAAATGGCTTCATTCACCCAGGTTTTTTTTGATTAATGCAACCAAGTGCTTCTTCAACTACCGGTTAATCAATGACATTTCTGAACTCCAACGTGGCATTCAAGGAGTTGTCTTCTGATAAACTGGACAATTCGCGAATAGGAATAGTCGTCGTGAATTAACTGACGATCAAAGAAACGTTGTTGTGGGATTTCGATCAATTCGAGGTTTGCTCATAACTGGTTTAGGGCAGATAAATGTTTTTTTAGTAACTTGAAGCTATTTAATCCTAAAGAATAACATAGAGAGACGGAAAAAATCACACACGGACTGACCCGATGACCAATAGAACAAGTCCGAGATAGTTGAGGAGGTCACTCTTTGGTGGTTCTGGAAGTGTACCGAAAAGACCGAATCGGGATGTTGCCCATCCCATGATACAGGATACAGTGTTCCAGATTAGCAGCGCAAGAGCTAGACCCAGCACCTCAGTTAACATTATGGCTGTGCTGTTCGCTGAAATACCGAAAACATCCATTTTATCTTCATCCGGATCCAATCTATACTGTATGGAAGTGACTGTCAAGCTATTCATTTTTGAGATGCTGATGATTTGAGATTAAGATTTGAGATTTGAGATGCATCCAACACAATAACGCTTCAAGTAGGCAATTCATATCATATTCTCTCCTGCTTAAGATATGGTCTTCTAACACGCCTCATACTACACCAATTACATACTGCTCGCCAGCGCAAAGAGAAGATCGAACGATATGTTGAAATTCAGATGATCAAAGCCATGAAATATGAACGAACCCACCCACTCCCCAGAATAATCCACCAAGCATTGGAAGTGGATAAAACGGTGGAAAATGATTCCAGGCCAAAACGATGAAACCAACGAAAATTATTGCGACACCCATCATGAACTGCACAAAAATACCTGCAACATTTACATAAGTTCATCGGGTTGACCGCAAATCTCTCAATCACATAGCTTTCAGTAACAGTGACTGATACAAGAATAACCATGATATTATTGACGAAAGCCATATCCTAATTATAATTGCTTTTTATCAGTCAAAATTTCAACATTTCTAAATCTAATTCCGCTCCTCTCATTCTTTCGAGTGTGTTCGAACGTTTTCTGATTCATTTCGCTTAGATTGAATATATTTCTCATTCTTTATTTATGCTCTCATCGCATTTTTTCACTCGCTTATGGATGTAATAACAAGTTTCTATGCGTACACTGTTTGTGCCCTTTTTGTTTAGCAGACTACTATTTCATCAACAAAACAGCAAATGTACTGAGCAAAAGGCGCTCTACGTTGAAAATGCCCAGATGTTTCATGCTTTTTTATCGCACTGTTTTCACCTAGCCGTTGCAACCCAACTCTAAACCACACTCGAAACCTGGCTCAACCCTAAATCTCAATCTAAACCTGAACTAAACCTGACTCATCGAGTAATTTGCTGTTCGTTGCTTCTATCGATTAAAAACATCATGATTATACATCTTACCACGAATATATTGATGTCAACAAGAAGTAAATTCCTCCACTATGCCCGCATGCTAACATGTTGCGGATAGTACCGATAAAGCGAATGCCTTATATTGATCTCATATGCTCAATTCATTAGATTTTCATGCATTTGAATAGGATTATATTGTTCTTCTATAGTAAATTCATTGGAATATCATTCGTTTGGACGTAATCCCGTGAAAACATGAATGAAGCGATTAATAAAACGGAAAGCGTGTGTCTGTTTTTTTGAATTGTTATCATGCATGTGATTGAAGTGTGTTTATTACACAATAACAACGCAGATTGATTCGAAACAAGCACCCAGATATAGTACGAAACAAGTACATTACATCAATGGCTTTCGGTGTTTTTCACATATCAAATGTAAATTCGATGTAAATAAGTCGAGAAAAAATCACGAGATTTATAGCAAACAAACAAAAAAACTGAATGCAATTCAATTCGCAGCAAAAATTCACTTACCATCTCCACAATTGTAGCGTTTAACAGGCACAAACATTGTGCCGAAAAAGATCACTGATCCAGCAACTGCAGCTAAACCAATCCAGAAGTTACCACTGTCCTCAATAGGCATTTTCGGTCTTCTGGCGGATTAACCCTAAAATCGAAATGAAACGAAATCGTATGTTCGATGCTATCTATGCTCAGCTTCATTCCGCAGTGTATAATTCATCATTTAGCGACCACTGAAAATTGCTAGTCATAGTCATAACAGTTATCATTATTGGTATTGTTTAAAATCCAGTGGCATCGCTTCAAATAACTCAGATTACAATAACACTCGTTTAGATAAAACAATCAATCGTATTCATAGATGATTAGTGACGGCTCGTGAGCAGAAGCAAGTTTGCGATTCAAAAACTTCAAAAGATAACGTAATCAATGCATGATCTAGTTGACTGAATCAATGTTGAACCAAAACATTGTCGCTCAATAATGATGAATAATTTTTGCTTCATTCAAATTGTCATCGAAACAATTTATGTTTTTGCTTCAATAAATGATAACATATATTTGAAATGCTGTCTGCCATTACGAGTGAATGTGTCAAGCTAGAACGAAACGGATTTATATGCGATTATATTCATTGAGGGAACGTTAGCGTGATTTCTCGCAGATTTGCAACGTGACTGAATGCTAGAAACAACTATAGTGCAATGAACAATATGTTGACTCAAATAACTTAACAAATTTTTCATTCCGTAAGAAATTTTTCCTCTAAACCACATTCGAATCCTAGCTCAACCCTAAATCCGAGTCTAAAACTATTATTTTCATTCAGTAATCAAAGACTTTGGGAAAAGCGGAAAATTTGAGTAGGCAAACGTTAAAGTTTTCAAATAAATCTTCTGCAACACAACCAGGCGACGAGAACTTCAACTGTTCAGAAGAGGAAGTTCAAATGATAAAAAATGCCGATCCATTGATATTGATACCATCAGCACAACAGTGGAAATGGGTTAAACGTGAACAAATGCGACATGGCAATAAAACGGCTATAAATTTTCCAATTAAAGTGCAAAAAAGTGCCTACATTGCCCTTCGTTCAGGACTCCTGTTGATGGTGCATTATTTGGACGATACAGAGTTTTCGAGCGAACGCCCATCACTTTCTTACATTTAAAGTAAATCGAAAAAATTGAAAAATGGGCGAATTCTACGCATATAAACCAGTCTGTAAACATGTGATAGCTGTTCAACGGCAGCTTTCGTTGGCAATTGCACGACTGATGAAACACGAAATTATCCGCAGCATTGAGCGATGAATTTTTGAATATCATCATTGTTCTAAATGTGTGATTCTCATGGGGGTGAAACTACCCATTTTGGGTAATTTGCAGGTGTCAAAGGGTAATGGAGGGGGTCGAGAAAATAGTATTTAGTGCAGTTGTGATGTTATGATAGAACGCCATTATGGTGGTGTTTTTTAACTCGGATATGTAAATGCGGTTAGCTGGTGGCAACATTCTTCATTTTCTAAGTGTCATTGGCTCGTTTTAACAGGGTTCTCATTCTTTTCCGAGGTGTTATAATCGCTCTCATACCTTTTATCACCAAAATTGTTCTCTTCTGCTAATTTCTCATTCATTTCACTCAACAGTTTGATTCAAATTCTCATTCTATTAAATACACTCTATAATTGATCGCTTGACTGTTGAATGTTGTTCAGCAATAACATTTCATTGTTGTTTTGTTGATTTCGGCTGTCAACACTCGTCAACCTAATCAGTAAATAGTATATACTACAGAATGAGAAGTTGATTCGAACTGTGAAGTGAAATGAGACGAAGCGAATGAGAAAAACTCATGAAGAGAACGGTATTCACATACAATAGCTATGAGAGCAAATACAACACGTCTAAAAAGAATGAGAATTCGTCTATATCAGTTTGAAGTGCGTGTGTCGCAGACAATAGCTTTTCATGCAATCACAATCAATTGCAGTAATGATAAATATCAGCATCTCTTGTTCATCGATATTCAAGCACATGAGACCATTATTCACGCGCAACCTGATGAGAATTACTTTCGCGGTAATTGTACAGGTAGATTTCATCGGAAAAGATGTTGATGCAGTCATCAGATTGAGCAAGACTTCGTTATCGAATTCCTCGAAATTATCTGGAATCTCTAGCGAAATCTCAACAATTAATACTTAATCATTTATTCTCCATGAATGCTCGAATCAGTAGCATAGGAATGATAGTCCCCAACGATTAGATCGACATATGATCAAATTTATGGGATTACTGGGTAGGTCTCTTTTTTATGTCACTAGCATGCTTTTTCCACTTGATGTTCTAAAGTTTTTATGGTATTTCTTAGAACATAAGTCAGTCTACTTACTGAAAACGTGAATAAGTTCTTAAGCAGGCATCAACTATGCACGAATAGTTACTTGCACTATAATTTCAAGTATCTTTTTAGCCATCATATAGCATAACAAAGGTAGGCACAATATGGTGGTCGCTTTCGAATAAGTTTGAAGTCTTGAGAAATTGCTAAAATATTGGATTTATAAAAAGCCGAAGACGTTCGAGTACCATCTTGAACTTAATAAAATTTGGCAAAAATAGGTAGAGCTCTCTATTAAAAAGGTCACGAGCTCAAGAAATCAAAACATCGCACGAAGGTTCCGCTCTATTGTCGTTCAACAAAAAGTATTGACTGCGCCCATACGAAGAATAATCAGTTTTGAAAACGGCTACAGATAAGGGCGGTCGGTCGGTCATGTCAACACTTTGTAAGTGATAAGCACTGATAATGAGAGTTGGTTAATTGATCAACAAATTTCATCATTAATATCTCATTAGCACGTTCTCATGTGGGTTTCTGAAACGAACTTGCACGTGAACACAATACTTTATTCATTAAATTTATTTAATTATTAGAATAAAATGAAATTCAGTCACATGAACAGTAATTACACGCGAAATGTTATTTGATTAGAATGGAATGTATTACATCAACGAACAGACCAAAGCACATGCGTTATCTTCGATGCAGTCGCTAATTAAGCAATTCTTTTTTGCATTGCTCCTTGAAGTAGACATCAGCATTTATATTGAAATAACTCGTATGATCCAGCATGTTATTTGCTGATGCTAGATTTCGACAAGCATGATCCTCAGATAAATCACAGGGCTGAAATAGATGAATGATGTATCCATTAACATTTACAAATTATGGTATTGTTACCACAGTCGCTGATGATAAGTACTCTCAAAGAGTCGGTTTCAATAGAGTTTTCATCAGCAAATCCCTCAACTCATGCAATCAGCGCTCATTATTTGAAGCAAGTCAATTAATCGAATCAACAATATCTTATAGGTTTCAGTAACTCGTGAATAAGAGCTCAAGACTTAGGCAAACTGAAGTATATTAGGATATCTGTCATTTCGAGTGACTGCAAATAAGAAATGTTTGTTCTCATGGAGATCATACATCATCATTCTGTACTTTATGATCTCAAATTTATGATTTGACTGAACTTCCTCGAATTGAATTGTGTGGATTTTGTTGAGACATAAATATTATAATCCGATCATCCGACACACAATGAATGACGGTATAAAATTGATCAGATTTCTCACCTCAAACGTATCGCCTCGTCTCATTTCATTGTCGTAATGAATCAGATGACGATAAAAATATGGTTGTCGTTCAGCGATTGCCGTCGTAACGAAGAGACCAGCTGGATCCATTGAAGTTGGCAAATTGGTTACCTGACAGTAATAAGAATGATATTTGATCATCGCAATAACTTGAAGGCAATCAAAGAAAAAGGTTGAAGTAGCGATATTTGTGAGCAATCTGCTCTGAATTTATTAGAAGGCAGTTTTATCGCTTTCCATTTTTGCAGCTGAACTGCTGTCACGAAACTATTGTACAGTTTCGAACTGAACAGCAAAAAATTTGAATTCGGCCATATGACCACATCATTAAGGGATGTAACAGGTAACCGATCGCTACACTGGCATGAATTGATAATTTTCATATGCAGGAATTCCGACAAAGGAACGTTCGTCTCATCTTACAAGAGGTGTTTACAAGTGCTAATGCAAAAAAAGGCGCAGTCACTCAGTTAATCCATTTCCTGATTAGTTCTGATTTCTTGAAAAAGAATACTTACCAAATCATTAGCGTGTACAACACGATATCTGAATCTAACGTTCTCTTCGACTGCTCTTGCAAACGCCACATTACCCGTTCTTGGCTCACCGAATGTCACCAAACGAACACGATCGGCCGGGAAGATCGTTTCATTGACCAAATAGAGCGCCGTCATCGACGCTAGTGAAGCGCCCAATGAATGTCCAGTTACCTGAACCTCACCAAATCATTCACTAAAGTCGAACCGAAAATATATAAGAAGGCACAGTAACATAATCAGATGAAAAGTGCTCTTTAACCATGAGGTCAACTGATCCATTATGAATAAATTTGATGCAATTAACGTTTCAGATATAACAATTTAGTTTTGAATGTGTGTGATATTATACTACCAAACTGCACAATATATGAAAATTGCACGAAGTAAGCAGCAATAACATGAGGGTTCTTGCATAATCTGCTAGAATTTTGAAGGGTTTATTCGTAAACGTTCGATCAAATCAGTAGATCATGCACCACTGATTCGAGGAGGAATTATGATTCGGGGAATTACGCTTTGATTAACGTACCCAAACTTTATAGCCGGGGTATTTTTCCTTCATTTTCGTCAAATCAGTCTTCATTCCGGAATCGACGAATAACCTTTGGAATGCACTATAAAAATAGGTCATCACTCCTGAGCCACCAACGAATTTCTCCCAAGCGCCAAATTGAGCAGCGATAACATGAATGAACTGAAATATTTACAAGTCATCAGCGAGTTTACGAGTAGAACAATGTTTAATTATGCTTGAACTCGTCGATTGCTGGCTTGATAAATGAGGCTTAAATAGACAATTCAGTGAAGTCACTAGAAGCTAGAGACGAATCAAACCTCAGCAATGATCTGTTTATCCATATTCGATGATTTGTAAACAACATAAATACTTTTAGCTGCTTCCGAAACGGCCAGCATTGCTGCACAATGATTATGAGATGCATCACATTCAACATCATAACGTCTCTCCATTCTGCAATTATTTCATCACTTTTGGTTTATCGTCACATGGTTGGATGTGGATCAGTCAGTCAGTTATGACCTGACTATTTCAATGAGATTCGATGACTCATTTCAGTTCAGTGATGAGGATAAACACCATTGAAGACTGATTGACTGCTGTGTCGGATTTGCACTTTGAAAGGATGGACCTATTTTGTGAGGCATTCTTTCCACAGTTTTAGTTCACCTGCAATTCTTTCTTTGTTGCGCAATGTTGTGATGCTTTTGAGATTAAAGATATCTATCTCATTCTTTTCAGATGTGCTGTCCGTTTTCTAATTCTTTTTTGTTCTAAAACATCGCCACATTCCTCACGAACAGTTGTGAATATTCTTCATCGTTTCGTAACCAACCACATAGTTCACGTGTGATGATCTCATTCCATTTGACATACTCTCTTTTCATATTGTATGATAGATAGTTTTTGAGTGGGATCGCAACAAGAGAAATATGGAGCAAACACACATCTGCACTCATGTGCACATGAATAGTGCATTCATCAATAGTGCATCCCCCTAATCGGCTAAAACAGTCTTATTACTTGACACTTCATAATTTCAGTGAATGTGGACACAATGTTGGTCACCCTGAAATTGCTCAGACTGGTTTTTTTGCGAAATCGCTCAAATTTAATTTCCGGATCGCTTAGATCTATTCCATGGTTAATATGATCTTCGCAGTGCAATCCTCCCCGATATTCCTACTTTTCACTCAATATCTTTCTAGTCCAGTATCTCAGGTGGTTTTTGAAGTCTGATCCAGCAACTCACTTGACATCAGGTCGATTGTTGGACAAACAAAGTTTTGGATCGGTTTGTTGAACGGCCAGGCAGAGCGCGTATAGGGAACGTCCCAATTTGTCCGTGTAACGACGTCCTTTTGCGGTCGGTGACTTTATGGGGCACTGGAAGGGTTCACGTTGCACTACGCCGGTGCCTGGTGCACAAGCGAATGGTCCTCCACAGGTGTTCGAACTTGCGCACCACCTAAAATCAATTTCTGCGCTCAAATAGTTTCAGTTCAAATCAGCTGAGAACGCCTGCTAAAACAGATTCTTTTACATTTGAGTGGTCGTAATGAAACTCGTGAAGTCTTAAACCAAGTGATAACTTTCAAAGAAGGTCCCAAATGAATATTGATATTTCAGTGTGCAATACGTTCGAGGTGCAGTGATTTATTTCATGTTTTGCTTGATTGCATAGCACCATCGCATAACGAACATCATATTTCATTGCAACAGTTTTTTTTCAACCTCGATCCTATAAATCACCCATCCACAAAGATTGCCGAATTGTTGGAAGATATTCAATCAGTGGGTGTTTTTCAAATGGAACCAAAAGCAAATCAAGATACTCTGAACAAGATTTTGAAAAAGTTAACACCGGAAATGATTCGAATCAAATGAATTTAAAAGAGACGATAAATCAGATGAATTCAAATTCATTACAAACGGATGATATAAAACGTCAAAGAACCTGCAATATTCTCGGAATCCGAAGACATAAATGTAGGATGAGGCGCATGTGGCACAGTCTGCTTGATCCTTGCACAGTGCAACATTACCACTCTCGACGAATGATGTCGTCAAAATGGCCGTGAACAAGGTTAACATTGATTCGAACAACATCTGTAAGGAACTGCAATCATTTAGGGGAATGTTCTATCAACATTCAGTTTCTAGCGAATCTCTTTCGACGACAACATTCTGAAGCTGCTTGCGGCACTGTTGATTTCGTAGTGGTTGGATAAACTAGCGATTTTCAGTCGAATAATCAAAAAAGGAAACGTTCCTGCGATAATTTTTGCCGTATAATCATTTAAGGAAGGCAAGAAATGAGAGCTATCAATGTCCATGACATCCATCTATCATATCTGCTCTAACGAGTTCTAATGAGTTTGTAAGCGTTCTTAAACTATGCCAATAGCCATTTGTTTGCTAACGTTTCAATGATGGATGATGACTTGAATTTGATCTTAAGATAGTTTGGTTTTGCGTAAACTGACAATGAACATTCTATGAGGATTTGCTAGAGCCGTTTATATTGCGGGTAACAGCTGCAGACACAAATGTTAGAAGAAGCCGAATGGAGCAACCGAATTCACTCGAGAAGTAATAAAGGAATTCTTTAAAAAATGAAGTCGTCAAATATTTCGGAGCTTTGAATGGAGCGATTGTTGCAGAGATTATGCAATCGGGATGAATATGATGAGGTGAGGTGAGTGGAGATGAGCTGATGAGGCGAATGAAATGGTGGTGATCGGACGGACATATCAAATGACGATAAAAAGGATTATCGTTGGCAGTGCTGGGTACTTGAAAGTGATGAAGACGTGATTGGTTTACAAATTGAAATGAAATGTCAAATCAAGGTCATTGGTTATTTGCGCTTTGTAGAGATGATAAATCGTTGAATTGTTGTGCTGATCGAATTTCCGTGTTACTAGGTCATTTGAAGATAATTGTGATTGGATTGTTGAATGCATGATGGCTATTGAGAAGATGAAATATTGATGAATTCGACTGGAATTTTCATGATTTTGGTCAGCGACACTTTTTTTGCTGAAATAATTGGAACTGAAATTAGAGAGGAAATATCGAGAATGTGGAGAGTATACTGTCTGTCATAAAAAGCATCTGTTCCATTCAACAATCTGCACTGAATTACAACAAGAAGTTCGTTATACTGAGATTGATTCAATTGATTCGATATGCAACTTCTTTCACGTTTAATACACACTTTTCTTCTGAAAGGTGCCCATCAGATCAACTGCAAAACGAGTATGAAATAGGGTGATGTGTGAAAATGTCCCTATGCAATGACTGAATTCTGTGCAGGAAGTGACCGAACTAGTTATGGAAACACGTATGCAGAATTCACGAACACAAACACTTTGTGTTGCGTCAGCACTTTGCCAAATGCCTTCAGATTCCATGTCATCCTCAAGGCGACCATCAGAACTAGGCAAGAACAATATCGACCTCTTTTATGACTGATTATTTAGTGCGATTAGAGGTTGATGATGCGAAAAGCTAAACTCATCTCAGTTGTTCTCAATCACATAGTGGACATTTTCAAGTGATCAGGCTTACAAACAACCCGAGTTTGAACTCTGAATGACAAAAGCTCATTTAACGAACAAGTGAAGCTGCCAATATCGTTAAAAGCGGATGCACTTCTTTGATCTTCTTCACCACTTGGAAACAATTTCAGTATTTAGGAGAATATTTGGACATATTATTTCATATAGCTTTGAACCAATGGCTTCCATTCAGTCGTCTCGACAAATTCTGATGGAAAGGGCTCGTAAAATTGTTTTTTGCAATTGAAAAAAGTTGTACGAAGTGATGACTCATCTGGAATCTTCATTATCTTAAGTGCTATTGTGCCAGGGACAACTGTTTCTTGTCGTCATCGTTCCAGTGATGAAGTTACAATATTTAAGGGCGGACCGAATACTCAAACTCACTTATCTCTCTGAAACCACTGTGAATACTTAGCTGATTGTAGAGGTTTTTGCACTCTACATATACGTTGATTTCATTGAACGTTGATTTCATTACCTCAATTTGCGCTCTTCAAAAAAGATTCCGTTCCAAATTTTCAATTATCGTCCTTATCATCGCGTCTGTCGTTATCTTATCATTAAGGTACCTGAATCGTCAAATTTGGTCACTTAAACATTTGGATGATCGGCTAACATGATACAGTAACATGATACAGTCAGTTCTCAATATGATAGTTATTATGACCAGTTAATATGATATGATCAGTTAATATGATATGATCAGTTAATCAGTTACCCTTCAGCGGTTCCCTTAACCAATTGTTCACTTTGATCGAACGTAAGACGCAGATGATCTCTTAAAATCTCAAACTGAGATCCATCATTGTTGACAATCATCCATTGCTGATTTATAAAACTTGGCCTTCGCAATATCCTCCAAAAAAGTGTGAAGTTGTGCGATGAGAGTACATTGTTAAGGGCATTTATTAAGAATTTGAAAGCAGTTGCTTCATTAGAGTTCTTGACGCATCTTTCTTTATCAGCAGACTACAGCTACCACATTCGAGTGTAACATCAAAATAACAACTCAAACGCGCAACTGATCGGTCCTATCACCAAAGATTAGCATTAAATAATGCACTTATTTGTTGATGTTGCTGCTGCTGCTGTTGGTGTCCATCTTATAAATGAATCGCAAAAATCCATTCAGTCGTGGTAACACGGCAAAATTTTTATGTAATTATTAAGCCGTGACAGTCTCAGTTTACTTCGATAGTTTTCTATTTATGTGATAAGTGAGATGACCAAAGTCCTAGGTACCTGAACAGTAACACCATTCCACAATGGAGCAAGCACACTGGAACATCAAAACGAAAAACAAAGGGCATTGTGCCTAATAATATGCTAAAAATATCATCAAGAAGCCGTTGTCGATCATTGATAGGAGTTGAACATAGTAAACAGTTGAGGTGTGCTTAGCTGAGAATGCTATTCATTCTTATTAGTGCTACATGATCGTTTCCTTTTGCTGTTCTTGTATTCTATAGAATGGTTTACTCCAACTGAGTCCATCAAAATCATAGTTGGTGACTGTATTTCAGAAATATTTCTGTTTCTATCTGGTAGCTTCCGAGAACTTGATATTGCAAAATATTGCCATTCTATTCTCTCAGCTTGTATATTTTTTGGCAGAAGCGTATCCGATGGTTTTCTCAAATCCTTCACGCGATTCACTCGAATCACCAAATGCTTGGTGAATATCTTATGAATGTTGATTTAGCGATATATCTAGATCTGATAATACGTTATGTAAATCCTATTCAAGACCCCAGATGGGACTGATCTTGAACTCTTTCTATGTGCTACGATATGTCGATTTCGATTTTTCCATCTCATCATCACGTTCACAAACTTAATGTAAACATAGTTGCTGATCCTCTGCAGATTCTAAAAATATTTTTGGAACGCATTAAATAGAACTACCGACTGCTATAATATCATCAATATCAACGGTTCTGACAGCTAACAATTGCGATCGAAAAGCAGCAGCAGTGAAGAAAACGACGAAGAGGTCGAGGTGATCAGCTGATTGATCAATCGATTTCGTTAAAATCTTTCCAGTGTTTCGAATCTGTGATACAACGAGTTGTCTTCCAGAATGGGACGTCGTGTTATGTGGGCCGACAATTCTGGACCATAGTAAGTGTCAGCTACTTTTATCTATTGCGATCGATTATCTTTTTTTTTCAGAATTTCATAATGCAGTAGGTTGTCATCTGTTAAGATATTTTCACATCTTATCATTGCAATGAGTCTGATCTTGAGGCAAAAGCAAGCAGCAGATGGACTGTTTGATATTTTTAATATCATTGAGAAAATTTTCGATTAGTTTGGTTGATGAGAAGACTCATAGAATAACTCATAGAATCGTTCATCAATCATTGCGGAGAGTTTTTATGATCGACAAATTGGTTTGCTCATTTAATCAGTTGCATTTTTTGCAAATGCAAAAGCATTCCTCCAAAGTATTCCTCATAATCTCTTAAACCAGTGGTTCTCAAGTTTGGGTGCTCCATTACCCGTCTTCGTGATCTGGCAGGCCGCCGTTACCCGCCCTCCCTATTAAATATAGATATCGCACAAGTTATGTTCAAATGACCGTTACATTAAATCTCACTAACACGTTCATGATGGTAATCGACATCGTTAGGCCTTCTCTTAGACCGTTCTTTTCATGCAATCGATTATGATTGCATGAAAAGTTATTGTCTATGACACGCGCACTTGAATTGTTTTGCATGGATTCTCATTCTTTTCAGATGTGTTGTATTCGCTCTCATAGCTATCACATGCGAATATCGTTCTATTGATGAGTTTTTATCATTCACTTCGTCTCAATTTCATTTCACAGCTCGAATCGTTTTCTCATTCTGTAGCATATACTATTTACTGGATACATTGACGAGTGCTGACAATCGAAGTCAACAATACAACAATTGAATTGAATTGTTGAACAGCATTCGACGGTGACATAGTCAATTATAGAGTGTATATGATAGAATGAGAATTTGATTTTAACTGTTGAGTGAAATGAATGAGAAATTAGCAGAAGAGAACACTCTTGGTGATAAAAGCTATGAGAGCGATTGTAACAGCACGGAAAAGAATGAAAACCCTGTTAAAACGGCATTTAAAGACAAACGGGTGTAATTTCAATGTTGCCATCAACTAACCGCATTTACATATCCGAGTTAAAAAACACCATCACAATGGTGTTCTATCATAACATAACAACTGCAGGAAATACCAACTTCTCGACCCTCTCCATTACCCCTTCACACCTCCAAGTTACCCAAAGAGGGTGATTTCACCCCTATGAGAACCACTGTCCCAGACCGATGATACTCTTTTCCAATATTGAATTCACTCCTTTGAACGTCTTTCATAATCCATTCGATCACCAACGAGGGTTCGAAAAGTACACATTACAACAGTATGTAAAGTTTCTTCAGGAAACTGTTAAACTAAAAAAGTTGCTGATGATATCAATCCTTCTTGATGGACGCCAATTAAATTTCCAATAAAAGTTTTCATCAGGTGTTAGAAGAAAACTGGCGGAGATGTTCAGACGCCCACAACACACGTGATTTTGGGTTGTGCTGAATTGATTTTTTGAGATGTTGACTAGATGAATGGAATGTGAAGTTTCCAAAAACCGCATCATCTGTCTTTGATTGCCATCCTCAATTCTAAATTTTTCTATCACTGAGGAATAAAAGTAGTCAATGCATATTCTGCACGAACTAACTTGACCAATTCTTATGCATTTCGTGGACTCGTTCTTGTGCGCACCATGTAGACAAGTGGATAATTGATATATTCTCACAATCAGCTCACTGATTAATTATTAACATTTTATGTGCAATTTCTCACATGAATTGTTGAGCCCTTACAGAGAATAGCCACACATTTCGAACTAGTACTATTCCCGTTCTTGAACAATTCAAATGTCCACCATGTTAATCGGAAAAAATGAATAAATTTAGAAGTTCCACTGAACTGTGTTCATTTTTTATAATATCAGTTTGTATCAGTTCATGTAGGATAATATAGCAGGAATTGATATCATATAGTTTCATTCGTACTTCTGTATCAGTTGACAATGTCCAACAGCACATTTTATTAGCAAATACCGAACAGACAGCGATTCGGGATGAAAATTCTAGAAATTTCAATCTATGTTAGTATGAAACATTGAGAATGGAAATAGATGTTCATAATGATCAAATATTGGAACATTGGAACATTGTAAACATCTGCTCTTAGGCACAATATTATAGCATGTTCGGGGGATGTCTATTGCTTATTGATAACAAATAATATTCAAATGCGTTCATATTGCAGTAATTCAATGGAATGGGCGCCTCCATTGCGAATTATTGCCGTTGTAACGCTGTTCGCTTCAACGCTTGACCTTATGGCGGATTTTCTTCTGTGTAATCGGTATGAATCTATTTCATTTCGTATCACTGCGATGCCTGATTTGTTGTTTGATTACATGAGCTCTTCCAGTTTGGCTTCGTTTATTGATGTCTTCAAATTCAAGTATTTTCAAATACTACTCAAGATAGGCGACTGGTTATCAAAGATCACGAAGAAGCAAAGAAAACTGTTCTCTTTATATGGAATGCCACCATTTCCAAAAAAAAATTTTCGCGATCTCCATTCCTTCTGTTGATTCCTGCTGATCACACTTTAAAGCAATCAATTTTCATAGAACGCACTCAGTCGCTAACTCGAACTCTAAAGATGTTGAGAGCTCAATTTGTTTGTTGAAAAGATATCGAACACTACAACGCTCAAACAAACACTTTAAACACACGAATGCTTTAAACAGTTCAACGAAATTTAACATTTTCAAAAACAACAACTCGTCAGCTGAATTCAATGAATCACTTCGTTCATCCGTTCACTGAGTGCTCAAACAATACTGCCAATTGCTAATTGATTCTAAATTTTTGCAATGGTGATAAACAAAAGAAAGAGAAACAAAAATCAAACGTTGGGCATAATAGCTTCTTCTTATTATTATCATAATACTGATAGTGATAATATTTTCATTGAATGCTTCTTGTTATCATAACAATTATGATATTACTGATAATGATAATATTGGGTGAGTCATAAAGCTGAAAGTACAGTTTGACAGCACTGTCTTTTCAAAAAAGAAAAAGATCGCACATAAGATAAGTGCTAGCCATCATTTAGACATCAACGTTCATGTTGATATCACGTTATACATAATAAAAATTAATTCAACTTACCTCAAGAACGTAAACACTTGCTAGTTTGCTAATCGACAAAAAATACTGCTGATGTAAACCCATCAAAACTATTCCAATCAAGATCGATCTGTTATTACATTTGATCGTTTCAAATAATCATTGGTACTCGTCTAAAACATACAATGTGAAAAGTACAAAAATACCATCGAACTAGATGATTTATTAGCACAATTTTGACAAAGGCTATATGGGAACAATCTTATTCAGAATATTGAGCTAACAATATTGCAAAGAAACGCTGTGAACTGAAATTTTTAAATGAATCTTAGTTATTACTATTATTCTTACAATTCTTTGATTTGTTTTCCTAGTTGTAAGTATCTTAAAGAATCGAAATAAAATTCATCATTGTTTTGATTAATTGGTACAGCAAAAGAAGTACACTACACATCGTTCGTTCGAATGATTCAAATTTTACTCCAATCATTGCTCCAACGTGATCAGCTACTGACAGTAGTGTGTCTAACCTCTCTTGATGAATGTCCAAACCAATTCATCTGCCAAAATGTCAAGTGTTTGCTGATCCTTTGGATTGGACAGAACTTCAAATAGTGCAACTGAAAGCACCATCGTATAAAAGTATTGTTGTGTGTGGAAGATTATGAACGAGCACATGCACTATGAAGCAGCTGTAGATGAACGCGTCAGTGGAAAGAGCAACAAGCGAGTGGTGCAAGCAGAATAGTGTTTTGAGTATGGCATCATCTCACATCTTCGACTTCATTAGATGATAATTAAAGTTTCATCAAGCATCAAATGAATTGTATAGTTTCTCCAATATGAGCGAGTTGGGCATCCCATTAACAGCGTCACTTCTGGATGATTTGATTCGTGTACTTTGAATGTCGAATTGTAAGCGTAGTAATTAGTGGCTGCATTTGAATTCAATTTTTTGCACTGAACATTTCATAGTGATCGTTGTTTCGAGCAAAGAATTGCAATTCTCTGTTTTAGAATTGCCGAGTATTTGGGAAATTTCGAAAGTCAGATAGCGCGCGCAGCCGCCTATGGATATTTTTTCTTCACGGGTGTATCTGTATTTGTGTATGTTTTCGAGATGAGCGATGTTTGTTTGACACTGAAAAATGACTACGAAAACGTTTTCGTTGCACGTCTCGCTAAATCACTCGTTCTGGCAGCCGAAGAGGTTTGGTGTTTTACTCATTAACACTTTCATATTTTCCATCAATTGTTCAAACCTCAGCCAGAAATGATCGTTTGCTTATCTGTAGTCAATCTGAAGATCATGATAACTTCTTAAATTCAATCAAAGAAATATTGCTGACTACAATTTCAGGTTCCCTTGCCATCGTTATTGTACATAATGTACACAAATGAACCACGATCATCTATTTCGAATCCAGCTTATTTAGCGTCATGGATTAAGCTTATCGCTTTATCGTGGGGCATTGTCAAATTCACCAAATTACGCTTTTTTTGGTGTTGTCTTCCACTGAATCCACGACATGATACCAGGTACTTCAATAAATGCAATACGCACTTCTCAAATTTTGCCATCATTGGTTCAGCAGATCAGTTTTCATTAGCACAACCTCGAATATCGCAATGTGAACAACGAGGCTACAATCCAAAAACGAATCATTAACATCAGACAAAAATCGGAGGTTTCCTCCTCATTATGTTGGAAGTTTCACGTAGGTTTGAAGTGTTCTGCGAATAAAGCTGTAATCAAAACGAGCCAATCAAGTACTAGGATACAAGTGATTTTTGTATAAGTAGAGCAAACATAAACCGTTAACCTGTTCAACGATAATATCGGAATGGTGAGATCTGAAGTGCCCATGATTGCACTGTTCATACAGTATCCCATTTGAACTGTCCAAAATTTCAGGGAGAATTTCCGACGTTGTTTCGAATTTACATTGTATCGTGCCACGATGTTGTTCGTCAATATTTGTCATATAACTGCGATTGTTTTGGTTATATTAAATATAATTGAGGCTGGTAAAGGCGGTCAGCCGATAAGCAAAAATCGATCTCGTCAATAAATTAATTCATTCTAAATGTTGCTATTTTATAGTTCAACAATGCAGTTTATCCTCTAGCTCACACAGAAGTTCATGCAATTTCAAGTCATTTGACATTTGGCAAGACGATCAACAACAACCAATCGTTATTTGCGAGTTATTGAAATTACATGAACAATGAATGAAAACATTCAGAAACGCGAAGACTAACCTTTCAAAATCAAAACGAATTCACGACAAAAAGCTTTGGAATTCGAAAGAAAGAACTTTTTTCAGTGCTCAAAATCCACCTCTATTTCGTATAGTTCGCGCTGGAAAGACATTCACATGTGAAAACGAGAACAGCAAGTGTTAAACAGTTGATCTTTTGTTTATCAAAGGAGACAAACGAACAACCATAGATGAAATGTATGAATAAAACAATAAAAAACAACCCTCCCAACCCCACCCCCTCCCCCACCCTCCTATTTGACATATTTAGAAATACGGCAGATTACTACCTCTCAGCGTACACTATAAAACTTCAAAAACTCAAAGCTAGACCTGAAATATAGCTCAGAAACAAAATAGCAAAAGATCTAAAACACGGATTCGAACCCCTGCCTGCCACGCTAAAACAGGCATCACTACCACTATGCTATGACGCACCTACCATTAAACATCTCTATGAAGTAGACAAAAATGGATTCGGAAAAATCATCAATCTTCTCTCTCCTTCCCTTTTTTCTATTTCAAAAACAGCTGAAATGGTAGATTACTACTTCTCAATGTACTCTATAGGACTTAAAGAACCCTAAACTAGACCTGAAATGTAATTCAAAGGCAATAGACCAAAAAAATTCAAAACCAGGGTCCAAACCTCGCCTTGCCGTGCGGGAACACACATCACAACCACTATACTAAGACGCACCTGTCAAGAACAGTCACTATCAAATAGACAAAATTGAATTTGGAACAAATCTCTAACCTCCTCCCCTTCCCTCTTTTTCAATTTCCTAAACAGCTAGGGTGACAGTCACTACTTCTCAATTTACACTATAAAACTCAAAACTAGACGTCAAATAAAATTCAGAAATATAAAGGAAAAAATTTCAAACTCAAAATCCGAACCTTTTTGCCTTCTTCCGTCGTCCACAACGCCCTAGAACATGACTCAGTTCAATTAAACAAATTTGAAGAAATTTTAACAAATTGTTGTCCAACTAAATAATAATAATCATATCCGATGAATTTACCTGGAATTGAACCTTTTTTGATTTCTCGATTGCATGACTCAAGAGCGATGATGTAAATCTAAAGTTTGGAATTGACCGCTCGAATGTCCAACCTCCATTTCTCCGGTATCTTTGCACTCTCCACGCAGGAATTCAGCACCAAAATATATGACCTTCAAATTCTTTCGTCACTTCAATAGGCTTGAAAGTGCAGGCATGCGTTCATTTACGAACAACTCTTAAAAGAATCGTTTTTACGTGTTGAACATGAGAAGAGACAAGTCATCTGATTATTATAATCAGATGACTTGTCTCTTCTCATGACTCAAGTCATCTGATTGTACAGTGAAGCAGATTTCATTAGTGATATTGTCAGCAAGATGAACATTGCTCGAATTTCGCAATTTACATGAGAAGAGTGCAATGCTATTCAACACACTGGAACCATTAAACTCTTTATGATTAAGATAATCCATTGTTAACCTTTTTTGCCTTCTTCTCTATAATAATTGCTGTCTTCAATTTTTGTAAATTTTTCGCCTTCAGTCGCGTTTTCTTAGTCGCCCGGAATGCATAAATTGCCTGCAGTCAATGAGTGGTGCATTAATGAAAGCCCATGCCAACAAAAACAACATGCAACACCCATTAAACCAAATGATGCACATCACCTTTTTGAACCACCAAATACTCCCAGAATCAAAGAAAACTAATAATTAAAACCCTACGATTTTTACCTCTTTCCAGTTTTTTTTCCGTTCTCCGTTGCGTAACTTATGGTCGAATCCAGAGCCGCTCGTTCTTCAGCGATCCACGTCCTCGATCCACGCGATCTGAAATCAAATGGATTAGACTTTGAAAAGAAAAATCGGACAATGAGACAGGACGATATTGAACGCATGCGTCCACGAATGGACGCAAAAGTGAACAACGGTGAGATCCGATGGCTCACCACGCCATCGGATCTCGTCCAACGGGGAGATCATCTCGCCGTTGGATGAAATAAATAAATGAAACAATAAAAAACAACACCCCCAACCCCAACCCCCCTCCCTCCCTCCCCAACCCCCTCCCCACCCCC